>JAVCKT010019031.1:0-14872 GCA_032273925.1 Rhynchotus rufescens | reverse complement strand
AAAATATTTATACAAGATAAAGGATAAGTAAAATCTGGGAAAAAAAGCAACTCTGGCAATCAGGCATTCTCAGGACTGCCCCAAGTGCACTGTGAATATTGTTTAGGAAATTTTGTGATCTCTTGAGCCAGTTTGGCTAGAGAGCCTTTCCTTGTCCTTACTATCCTCACATGGAGGCCTTTCCCCCTGCCCCTCCCCTCTACCTCAGTCTTCTCTTTAGAGAGCTGTTACTAGTTGAAGTGTATTTTTTTGTTTGTGTGTGTTTTGGAGCTGGAGAGGAGGGGTTCTACATAGGCAGAGTCCCAGGTGAAAAGTTAGCCTCTTGTAATGTGGTCATACTGTGGTGTGAACTAGTAAACTCATTAGCTGACTCCATGCTTTTGATCCATAAAGGCTTCTAATGGCCAAGTCTGTAACAGGCATACATGTTTCAAGCAAGTATTTCTCTAACATGTAACCTCTGTGAATGACTTACACATGATAAAACAAGAAGGAAAGCACTTAGTGATCATAGTAAGAAATGTACTGCTTTGCTTGGGTTGCCTGACTGCTTCAGATATTTTGAGTTTGCCACCCTACTTGTTGAGGTTTTCTAAACTATTAAAGCATACAAATTTATATTTAAATAATTTCTAGACTACTCAAGCATACAAGTTTATATTTAAATAGTTAGAAGTACTTGTCAGAGACTGCCCTCTACTTCTGACATGCTTATATAAATACAGTATGGTTTTCTAAATTCATATTTACTGTGGTTTTTGGACAAGGCAGTCATTGGTACTCCTGTTGACAAAATACAGTATGCTGGATGCTTGATCAGTTTCATAAAGCACAGCTGCCTGTGAAGCAAGCCATGGTCTATTCATGGATGAGATACAATAGTATCAGGTGAATGACCAACACAAAAGGAAATCAAATATTCTGTCTGTCTTTCCTGGTTTTATGAAAACTTTCCTAAAGATGATGTGTCACTAAGTGTTAACTGACACATGGTAACTGTTTCAGACCTTAGTAATATCTTATTTTTGTATTGTTAATGTATAGAATAGTTTGCCATTTCAATGTTCAATGTTGTATTTAAAGTAAGTGGAGTCTCCTATATGATTAAGGCTGAGGGGAATAAAAGTACCTAGATAAATGTGTCAGCATCTTGAATAATCTTCTCTTTGAGGTCTTGGAGCAGAGCATCTTCCAGTAGTTCACTTGCACGCTTGTGCTTGATGTGTTTCATTTTGTTTTGTCAGAGTATTGCCAATTTCATCACCTTAATGGGAAGTCTCCTCTGCACATAGAAACTTAGAGGATGAGTATCCAAAATATTCTTAATGTCTTTACTGCATGCAAATATTATAAATATGTGTATGAATAGCTTTTGAAAAGATAAAGGAGGGAATAATTTTTCTCTGTGGAGAGATGAGGGCAAGGTTTCTCTTATATTTACAACCTCAAGAATCTGAAATTAATCCATTTTGATGATCAGACACATCAACAGTGATCTTGAACAGCAACTGTAATCACTCTTTGACACTTGCCATTTCTGAAAAAGCTGACTAAGCTTACTGAAATGAGATAGAATTCGTTTTTGCCTTGTAAGGCAGTGTTCTGTTAATGTAGCTCTTTTTTATTTTATACTCCGCATTTCTGAATGGTATTCTTAGTTCTTATATAAATGATCCAAAAATCATGTAGACAGAAGCTTTTAGCAACATTTGTATTAGAAAGCACCATATACTGTATTTAACCATTATCATTTAAACACAATTCATATATAAGAACCCATCATTTTTTCACGCCAAATGTAGGGGGAAAAATTGGAAATGAAAGAGACTGTGATGGATTCAAGAAAATTGGAGTTATCTCAAAACTGATTCCCTGGTGGATTGTCTCACATCCTAATTATCTGAAAGCAGGCAGATTCTGAAATGCTTTTTACACATGAGAGAGGCTGGCGATGCATAAAACATCTTTAAAAAAAATGCCCTGCGTTAGCAGATCTTTTACTGAGGTCATTTGGTACAATTTCTTGGCATAAACTTCTCATTACAGAAGGCTTTATTTCTATTTCCTTCCCATCATGAGCTTTCCCAACATAACCTCAATTGAGTATGAATTGATAGCTTAAAGATTAGCCTCCTAGTTCATGACCCTCTCTCAGAAACATTCTATGGTTATTGGATCTAGTTTCTAATCCCTGAGTGTTTCTCCATTACAGTTTAACATGCAGCTTTGTAGTGACATCTTATTTCATGCTCAGAAGATAAGTGAGCAGGTCATTTCAGCAGGCTTGACCGACTCAGGCAGCTGAATCAGGAGAGTACACATTTGCACATGGTGTATAAAGGACACTGCATTTGGCTTAGCAGCTGCTCTGGCATTAAGGCTGTCCTGCTTGTCCTACTGTAAGGTCTGACACTTTCCCTGTGAAATAGTGTAGTAATTGGTAACATACATTAAGGAAATCACTACTGCCAACTAGGATATGACACTGAATTGGACATAAGGAAAATTCATCTTTTCTTGGGGATTGAATTACCATGCTTCGAAACACTGGGCAAGCAATTTCTCATCCATAGGCTCATGTACAAAATAATGCTAATGATAAGAACTAGGCACAGTGTTTCCTTTGCATATAACTTTTTCTTTCTCCATGACTAAATGCTACTAAGAACTTAGCTGCGGTTTTTCATTTTTAAAGTGTTAAATTGAGTTATTTTAATCATATTAGTTATTATTAGTTAAATTGAGTTATTTTAATCATATTGAGTTATTTTAATCATAATATTTAATTGGAAAGCTCATTTAAAAAAAAAAAAAAGGACACTATAGATACAAAACAGTTTTGGGGCAATTTTTATTGCTATTTGCAGAAAATTCTTGGGGGATTTTGTTATTGGATGATTTAAGTTTTAATAGCTGACTAGAGTCCTTCCCATGCCCGAGATGACTCCAAGAGGGTTTCTTTTCTGCTCTGTATTGAAGAGGGAAAAATATTTTTTATTCTTAAAGTTTTTAAGGGCATTTAACTTGTTCCTTTGTGCATACAACTATGAAGAAGGTTCTGAAGGGCAGTCGTTACAAGACTGTTCATTTTGTTGGTATCATTGAAAGGTAAAGTATTTCAGTTTTTGAGTGCTGCAAAAATATTTATATAAGATATAGTCTAAAAGTTTACCAAGACTGATAAGGTATTTGCTCAATAGCTGCATTATTCTTCTGGACAGTGCCCAAAGGACTGTTGAGTATAGTTATTTGGAAGTGGATTTACAAGGGTTCATGAAATATTTAATAACAATGATGTTTGTAACTTAGTTCTCTTTCAATGCTATAAAGACTTTAGAGTGAAGATACTAATGAATTAAATCAGTATTTTATAAGGATTGTTAAATTGAGAGGAGGAGGAAGTGCTGAGGTGTGCTGACCTATTAAAACTGAATTATTGTCAGAGGTGCTAAAAGCTATCCCAAGAAACTTGTCATATTCCAGGATAGTTTGGAATAACTAGAAAATAACTTGTGCCAAAACTAGCTGTTCAAAGATGGCCCACTTTGTGCTTTAGAAAGGTCATTTATGTTGGTCAGCTAGAGAGATCACAATGAAAGAGTGTATGTCTGTGAATTTACTTATTTAATCCAGATGTGCTGTTCAGGAGAAAGGGATGGCATTTTTTTTATACACAAAGGACATTTTTTCTGTAAAATTTCTTAGCTATTTCAAATCTACTGATTTGTTATAGCTATGTGAGAATACAGCCAATCTTTATTGTTCTTATCTGAGCAGAAGGAAAGCTTGCATTTGATTTCAAATTTCTCCTGTTTAGGGATGATAGATGAGTAATTGCATGGTCTTGGTGTGGAAATATGTTTATTTTTGTAATGAGAAAACAAGGATCTTGTCAAGAAAGGGAAACCTACCAAGATTCCATTGTTGTTGTTTTCTTATTTTTTTCTCTGATTTTTTTTGTGTGTGTGTCGTAGAGGGAAGAGTATGGTGTAGGTTTCTACATCACAGAATTTATATCCTTGTTTATAATAATTCTCAGGTCTAGTCATGGATGTAAAAAGTACAGTGCTTAGTTCCAGTACTTGGTGATGACATGTGGGCATTTTAGGTACAATTCCCCAGATTTTTAGATCTCTTCACTTGTATGTGATATAAGGAAAGACTTATGTATTGGAAATTATACCAAGTAGTGGCAGGTACCCTCATCATAAGCTTTTGAAATGCCATTTAACTGCTCCTGGCTGCCAAGCATCAGCTGTTGCCAGCCCACATAAGATTAAAAAGTTAATTTTGACTTTTTAGTCCAAAACTGGGCAAGTAGTTTTCTCTGCTTCAGGCAAGGTAGTATCATGATAAATTTTTTTCTTTCTAGTATTGCCCTGTTGTATTTTGTGGGTAATATCAACTCTTTAGGGTACAATCAGTTACATGAGTGAGAAGGGAAGCTCAATGTGTGCAGAAGGGTTCAGCTTGTGTAAATAACATGCAACAACTGCAGGGTCAGTCTTCTAACAGACAGCTCTGTTGCCTCCCTGAAGAGGTGTTTGCCATTATTCTTGCATTCATTGCACTTAGGCACATACACACATACTTGTACGCATCTTTTCATGTTTCTTTCTATTTTTCTTTGGCCCACATAAAAGAATACATAAAGTTTTTGTCTCAGTAAATAAGAGCAATTGTTAATGCAGTTGTGATCAGAGAACACTGATTGTATTGCTTTATAGTTGCATGTTGCTTTCTATATGCTTTCATGAGAGAATGGTAGTTATTCTAACCTTAGCACCTGACTTATCTGAATGATTAGACCTTTTTGTGTTATCTGTGCTACAAGATATTATTGCATATAGAAAAGCTGATAATAACATACAAGTAATAAATGTCAAGATTCTTTTTTAACAAAGAATTTCCAAAAATTTCGAGAAATTGAGCTGTGTAAGATAGCTAATAGCCAGCTGTCAAATATTGGTATGTATTATGAATTAAAAAGCAGATGAGTCTGCCTATTGTTGACCAATACATTTATTTTATGGTTGGTTGATGGCATTAAATATATTGCTGCGAGAGCATTTTTGTTCCTAAACTCTTCAGGTCCCTAAGGAGCTGGTATCTTTGAAATGTCTTTCTAACAATCAAGATTTTTAGCAAGGGTTAGTATCCCTACCACCTGGAAGACAATAGTTGTGTTTTGAGAGATGTTTTTTAAAAATGTTTGTTGTCAAGTAGAGTCTTGTCTTGAGTGGGAAGCAAATATTCTCTACCTTTGCACAGATGCTGTGCATGTTCTTAATTAAGGAGGGAGCATGAGTGCTCAAATTTGGGGAATAAAGTTGTAAAAAACAACAAAAATGTTTAATAAAAATTGGTGTTCTACTTGATTTCAACCAGTAGCACAAGAAGGACCAGAACTACCCTGAAATCTGTATGATTTATGGGTAGTTTCCTTTGGAGTTACGACAATAACTCCCCAGTATAGCCCTGCTGGGGAAACAGCAGTGCAGTTTCTTCAAGTTCTCCTGTGGTGTTTGCTGGCCCTGCCGACTTGCTCAGATGTGACTGAGCCCATTTACATTTCTGAATTTATGAGCATGTGTGGGTATGTCTGTAACTGTAGAGGCCCTCACCTTTCAAAGAAGTTTTAGGAGGATACTTTAGGAGGCATGACTAGCTGCTTTGTGGTTTTTTGTTTTTTTCCATCTCTTAATTAATGGATAGCTATTGGACACTGCGTACTCTGGAAAATTATGCTTTTATGAATTAGAAAAAATCACTGGCAATTTTTCATGTAAGCTTTTTGTTAGAGAGTTGGGTGTATTTTACGTTTAGAAATCAGTGCTTAAGGACAAAGAAATAAAGTACCCTTTTGTGTAGGTGTTATATCTTTTCCATCTCGGAATGTGAACATTCCTTCTGCACATGGTGATCATTTGCTGCAAGGTTCTGATGGTACCATGAAAATATTAATGCAGCAGGATCCAGAAGATACACACTATTGAAAAAATACATAAGGCTGTCCAACTGTTTTGGCATGTGAGCTGATACTTAAATTTCAGACTGAGCTATAAGTACAACCAGATGAACCTGTAGTGAACTTGTCAGGGACGGAGCAGATGTAGTGGATGCATAACCTGTTGAGGCTTAAGCCAAGCATTGCAAAGAAGCTGCCCCTCCAGAGAGGCATGCATGTTGAGCCATGCATGTATGTTAAAATACTCACAAGTTTTCTTTGATTAAGAAATTAAATTGTTTAACTTCGTATTCTTTGTTCTTTGTTGATGAAAACTGTCGGTGGCCCTGAAAGTAAAAGTTTTGTTACAAATCACGTGAAAATGGTTGACTTTTGCTTTAACTGGGCAGAAGTCCTTGTAGTCATGTCTCCACTTTGTTTAGTCTTCGGCAGCCCTAGTGAGGAGACAAAGACAAAGCAGTGCAAAGTTAAATTGTGTTTGAACCGAGTTGAATAGTGATGGATACAAATTGAGCATGTGCTCTTATCTTTCCGTGCACCTTTGTGTGCTTTATTGTTGTTTTAACATGTGTTATAGTTGATTTCATTTTTTATGGTATCTACTAAATCTTGAAGTGTTAACTAGAACAAAATATTAAATGGATTTTTACTTCAGACTATAATAATTCAGTCTGTAATGGTATCTGTCATACTGATCTGCATGAAGTTGATTTTAATTCAAATTAAGTCTGTCATAGATTTGAAGTAGTACATACTTGTGTGAAATTATTTTTGTTCTATCCTATGCATGTCATCCTTCATTTATCACATGTCATGGATTTGATTTTGCTTGGCCCATTAATGTACTCCCTGGTGGCTTTTATTGTGCATGCTTCCCTTTCAAGATAGACCTGTCTTGTTCAAAAATAGTCATCAAATGTCTCATTGGGTGGAGGGAAGGTAGCCTCAAAATTGCTACCAGTCAATGAGCATTCTTTTGTGTGATACTCTATCAGATCTTTAATAAATGAATAAAACTCTCATGCTACAGTATTTTTAAATATGAAAAGGTTTGCTTAGCTGTGTGTTTTTACTATTTAATAGCCCTTTAAAATAGGGAGGGGTAGACTCCTAGGACTACTAAAGGACCTGTCTGTGGCTCAGATTGAGCCTGATTTATCTGGATTTAGGACTACTAAAGGACTTGTCTGCAGCTGGGATTGAACCTGATTTATCTGGCAGCCAGAAGGGTTGGACTGTAGTCTCCAGAGTGAGAAAATTATTCTTTAGGGCAGGCATTGCTTCTTGGATGGACTGTTAGGCATGTTAGTTGTTTGGAAATATGCAAAGCAATTATTCTGACTCGCATAGTGCAAACGATTGGAGTTGAAATAACATATGGGAGAAATGTACGACGTCGCTTAATTTGCTGTTTGGCAAATTTCTGTGCAGTCAATAATCAAAGCAGTTTATAGGTTATGAATACTTTGAAATTTGAATTAAATGCTTTAATGTTATATTTCAGACTGTAGCTCCATTTTTGTCATACTAAAAGCAGTGCTCTTTCATTAACATAATATGAGGATAATAGTTAAAGTTTCTGTGGATATTTTAATGTGCTACACTCAGAGTAGCTGGTGAATGATCACTGATACAATACTAAGTGACAAAAGGTCCATAAATAGCTGCTGCTTTTGCTCTATTTTGTGATTGGGGAATTGTATTTTTTGAAAGATGGAAGTTTATGTGATCATGGCAGTTTCAGATAGTTAAATTTCATTCTTCTCTTTCTAGTGAAGCCTGGAGACACCTACCCACTTAGAACTATCTTTCCTGAGAAGCAGCAGAAGCAGTAGAAGTAGCATGTAGAAGCCTCAGTTGTGTTTTCTGAAAGTCCAACAAAGATCATAATGCAATGAAAGACTGGAGTTTCTGAGAACAGAATTGTGATAGCCATAGTTAAGAACATGAAATGTTCTGCATGTAGTTGGTTTCCCAAGTGCTGTAGCAGTGAATGTATGTAACTGGTGTAGAAAGTCCCCTCAGCCCTCCAGTGAAAAATTGAGAGCAGCTTCTGATCTTCTGTGCTTTGTTTAGATTGAAGCATGGTGATGAGCAAAGCAAAACCCACTCCTTTGCAAAAAGGCAAAACTAAGATTTGATCTCACAACTAGTCAATCATACTTAATCCCGAGTTTTTGTTGATTTAAATTGACAAAGGTTTGGAAATTAAGCCTTTGCGTTTCTACCAATTTTTTGTCTTTGCACATCTTAGACTATGTTGTTTGCAATGTCAGATCCAAACTACAGAATACTAGCAGTTCAGAGAAACTTATAGAAGAAAGCTCCTTTTGAAGCATGATCCCTGATTCCCTGAGACAAATTACAGTGGGAGTAATCTCTTTATACTGGTCGTTTAGTGAAGGATAATGCTTTTCACCCTTTGTATTATGTTTTTATTTTTTTTCTGTTTTAAGCTGATCCCTACTGTTCAATATTTTGTGGAGTAAAAAAGTGTGATGTGAAATGCTTAAGTCTGAGGGGCTGTGTGCCCTGACAATTCATAGAAGTGCATAGTACAGGAAACCAGAATCTGGCAAACAGCTGGCATGTTCAGTTATATTTATGATTTTTCATAAGATTTTTCTGCCAAAAATGACCATCTCAGAAAAAGATACTCAGAGAAAAGTCTTTGAACGTGCTTTTTCTTTCTTTTTGAAGAAAGTGATTTTTGAAAACCTTTGTCTTTTACAGAGAATTAGAATACATTGCTGTACCAGTTGGCCAAAATGAAGCATTTTGAGACCTCTGATGGAGAAGAGGGCTTTTTATTTTGAGGCCTACTTGAGTCTTAAGACTAAAATCTTAGGAAGAGATATTGTCATAAATATTTTTGTATTTAGTGAACTTTATCCCTGAAGTAATTTGACTATCTTGTGTTATTAATAACATACTTACAGAATAAAGTTAGTAGCACTGGTTTTGCTTTGGAATGACTGGTTTGCTTCATAATTACAGTCTCTAATATGAACAGTGCTTCTGTTGAAAAGTCAATGTGACTGCTTGTTAGTTTGTTTTGAATGAAGTTTTATTTTCTCCCAGAGTGGCTGAACTTAGATCTTGAGCCACTGTTTGTGTCAGTGGCCTTCTCTGTAGAGAATATGCTGATGTTGTGGAGGCTGTCTTGAGGTTACTGTTCATCTATGAAGATGGGTAGGATTAGCTTTGCCGAAATCCTGTCTTCCTCTCTAGCTAGCAAAAAGTGAGGAGCCACAATGAAATGGAGAACGCTGTGTAGGGGCAGTGACCTATGAAAGTTAATCCTCTTTATTGAGGAGGTGTGGGCATATGCAGAAGAGGGGGAATACACAGCCATAACTACTTTATATATCTATTTCATATGATCTAAGAGAAAACTTAAAATCTTGTGTCTGTCAATGGAAGCGTATGGCAATTGACTTAAATATACATGACGTTCGGTTGTGTTGCACTAAGACCCATAGAAAATTATGAGAAAAAGAAACAGACTAGATGTTACCTTGGAAAAGAGCATAAAACTAAATTGAAAATGCTATGCTAAAATTTGCATCCTTGCAATAGACATACTCAGTGTGTATAGAGGGAGCATGGTGATCTGTGGGTAAAAAGTGGTAGTAGTAGGCGGCCTGCAGTTTAGACCTTGTAGTTAGTAATGCTGTTTGGTGTACTGATGTTATCAAAGCATAGCAAGAAAAAGCTGTCAACTTAGAAGTCCTGGCTTCCTTTTTTATTTCTTTTTTTTTTCCTTTAAACTTCCAGCTGGGAACTGGAATGCCTAGAGCTAATTATTTTAGGTTTTAGAAATCAGTTAGTTTCCAAATTCTATTTTTTTGGTTAAATAATTGCTTTTCCAATAGTGAAAAGTAATTGGTTCCATGTTAAGACTATGGATAGATTCCAAAAACAATTTTTAGAGTTTAAGATTTGAATCTTAACATGAGTTTTATGGGTTTTGGGACTTTGTCTTACTTTGAAAAACAGAATGTTAATATTGAAAAGCAAGATGCACTGAGTTTTATATTATTAACATCATCTTGGTGGATTAACTTGTACATGAGACATATTTTAAGGCATGGGCCAATTTTGATAAACCAGTATTTGTAAAAGATAGTAATTTTTTGGATAATTTTGCTCTTTGAGAAGTAGTGATTTATTTAAGAATGTTTGACTCTTTGGGGACTCTTCCATGCTGCATTTTCTTGGAGAAGAAAGGAGAGAAATGCTGGCTTTCTCATGTTAAGGGACTGCAGCTGCTTAATAGGCCACAGGAGGCAGTGCTTGCTATTGGGGGAAAAAAAAGACATTTTAAAAGTTAGCAAGTAGAGATGAGGAGAAATTAGATGACAACTTTCTATGGATTGATATCACTTCATGAATACCTGCAAAACCTGTATGCTTCATCCAAAGCTTGAGGCTCATTGTAGAAGAGCAGGTAGGTTTCAGGATGTCTGGTTAAGTAATAGAGGTCTGAGATTAAAGAGCTGCAAGGTAACCTGTGTTGATTCTCCTTTTCAAGGAGGCCTAAATAGCCACTGCTGCAGCTACTCCTTGTTTTCTGCATTTATTTTTTTTATATGAAGAAAGAAAAGCAGCTAATTAGATACAACTGTATGGTGTGAGTGTACTTTTAATTGGCTTCTTGGATGCTTTCTGAAGAACAGATCAGGATGTATCTGTAATAAGTTAAAATACTTTAAGCTATGTAATTGCTGTTCTTTCCTATTTTTAGTTTCAGAGTATCACCAGTAATTTTTCTTTTGGTGCGGAGCAAGCAGAGCAACAAAGGGCAAAAGAACTAGAACCAGAGAAAAAATCATAGCCTTTGCTTGTGGCAGCACTAATGTTTTTCATGTGATTTGTGTTGTAAAGGTAGATCTTAAAAGAAACAATTGCCCTTTTTAGGTAATTTTTTTTATCACTTTATGCCTTATGGCTTCCTGTGCCTGTGCCGCAGTTCATTTCAGTCTGTTGGTGCTTTATATTACTATCGGAAATACCTATTCCTTTGTGTTATTCTTATAATACTAACTCTATAGAAATTTATTTGACAAGTGGGAAAATGTCTACCCATTGTAATCACGTAACTTGATTTCCAGATCTTCAGTTCATTAGCCAACTTGGCTAAAAACTGTAAAATGTACCAATTCTCTTCACTTTGAAGTTTTAGTAGCTTTTTTTGTTGTTGTTGGCAGAGTTTCCATTGCTATTATTTTGTTCCCCTGTGAGACTATCCAGCTTGCAAGAAATCTTATTGGTATGCAGACAGTAATACCCTGGGCTTTGTATTATGCTGTATTTTGCCATAATCATTCTATGTTATTTCCATTTGATATCTAAATCAATAACTTAGTGGACACTGCCTTTAAAACCGTCTGTTTTATTACAGACTTAAATAATAACTTCTGCTTGGTACATATGAAAAAGAAATTGTGTGTTATTTATTTTATCCTTAGAGATTAATTTGAATATTAGTTACTTGCCTTGGCCAGAAAATTCTTTCTGTTCCTCCTCTTGTAAGATATTGTTTCTTCTGAAAAAATCTTTTATGGATGAAGTGGTAGGCTTTGAGGTAAAAGATATGCCTAAAGTAGGCTGCTGTGTTACTGGATTACAAAAAAGATGTGTTGATTCATTCCTCACTATTGCAGGAGGATATACTTGATGCATCATCACTGAGCAGTGCATCTCTGCCTTTGTGTATTTTATGTCAACAAGCTTTACTTAGCCTATTCCTTGGTTATAAAAGAGGGAAAGAGATGTAAGGCCCTGGAGAATTGTGTTCCTTGGAGCAGAAGATGCAGCCTCAGATGCAAGTTGGTACCAAGAGCGCAGCACAAACGATGCACAACCCCTGGGGTGAATGTGACTGTGCTTGTTCTCCTTGCAGTTGTTTCCAGTGTCTTCCATCTTCAGAGTGGCTCAGCAGAGAGCACTGATACATCAGGTCACAGTGTCAAAATAATCTTGTGATAAAAGAGGATCTTTTCTTGCCAACTTGATGTGAGAAAAGGTATTTTTGGACACTTGTACGGTTGATGAGCCTAAGCATAGAATTAGATTACTGTTTTCCCTTGCTCCTTCCCTTTAGTGCACTTGATAGGTGAATTCACAGGAACTACCTTATTGTTACTAGTGAAGATCTTTAAGGCATCTTTACCTTCCACTTATAATCTTTTCTTCCTGGATTTACAGCTGTGGCAGCTGCTAATACAGATTCTCTTAACTTTTAAATAATGGATAGGAGCATAAATACACTGTTGCATATATGATTGATTACTGTTTCATTATTGTCTTTAATATTTGAGCTGTAATTGTTGCAGAGAGGAACTGAAGCAAATTTGGTGGCTTTCAACAAATAAGGG
Organism: Rhynchotus rufescens; assembly: GCA_032273925.1. NCBI lineage: Eukaryota > Metazoa > Chordata > Aves > Tinamiformes > Tinamidae > Rhynchotus > Rhynchotus rufescens. The sequence goes on along the minus strand of JAVCKT010019031.1, from coordinate 2,524 downwards.
CACAACTAGTTGCCAGAAGAGCAGAGAACCCCAGTAAAAGCAGCTGGACACCTTAAAAGTAGGCTAGGCAGCACTTGGGCTATTGCCCTTTCTGCTCGCTTGTATTTTCTGTTGCTCAAATTTTTTACCTGGATGTCTTTGCCTTCCATATGAGTGAAATCAACATGAGAGAAGGTACTTCAGCACTGGAAAAACTCTGAAGCTGGAAATCTGTAATAAAAGTTGCACTATTCTGAGTTGAGGAAAGATACTGACGAGTTCTGCTTAAAAGTAAAACGTCAGTGAAGTTTTGGTGTTTACGCACAGCCTCAATCTATAAAGCGTTTGGTACATTTTAAATCAGTTTACTGGAGAAGTTTGGAAATTTTTATGAGACTCTTTTATTTTCTGACTCTTAATAGAATTTTGGGTACACTTCAAAATTTTTCAGATGAAAACAGGATGTGTTCTTCTCCAGTCTAAGCTTTTCTCTTTTTTTTTCCCCATCCCTACTTATTCATTCTACCTCTTTGGACCTTTCTTTCTCAGAAGGTGTATTTTTTTTTTAATCTGTTGTGTGAAGTTAGAACATGTTTTCTGCAGCTGGGAAGAAAAGCAGCCTTTCTTCCCTCCTCCCCTCTCCCTCTCCTTTTCAAAATACTTGAAAGCAGCTGTCAAACATCAGATTCTGTTTAATATTGCCTTTTATTTGGACTTGGTGCTAGGAGGTGGGAGCCCAGGTTCTTCACTTAGCAAATCTTCTTGTTCAGCAGCTGATTTTAGAATGATTTCAAATGATAAGAGATGGTAGTGTTGGTTATATTTAGAAATTATTAATTTTAGACTCTCTCCTGTTTGTCTAGGTTTTTAGCCCGTTTCTTGGTAAAAATGGCAGCCAACAGTGCAGTGTTGAACAGATTGGAGCAGAAAGGTGCAGAGGCTGATCAAGTTATTGAATACCTCAAGCAGCAAGTCGCTCTGCTCAAGGAAAAAGCTAGTAAGGAATTCTGCATATTATGATGAACTTGCTAACCAGATGGTGAACATCAAATGCTCATAGGAAAAAATGAGAGCACAGACAACTTCATTGGTGCTTTTAAGTGTTTCAGGTTCTCTAAGATCAAGTTTGTAGTAGTAGCACCTCTTCACTGTCTTATGGTTTGGCTGAGCAGTGGGGTCACTTTAATTCTATATTTCTAACAATATGCTTCTTGAAAGTTCCCACTTCTGGTGTTCACCATATTTTACTTTTTTTCTGAAAATGAATCCTCTGTCTAGCAAACGATGAATAGTAGTTATTGTAGCTTCTCATTTTTAATATAATGTTGACTCTAGTCTTGCAGGCATCTCTTCGAGAAGAGAAGAAGCTCCGTGTAGAAAATGCTAAACTGAAGAAAGAAATTGAAGGTCTGAAGCAGGAGCTTATTCAGGCAGAGATTCGAAATGGAGGTGGGAAGAGTCCTATCCTTGCACAATATAAATCTGGCCATTTTGTTCATGTTTTGTGATTTTTTTTTAATGGCTTTGACATCTCTTAAAGTTTGGCCTTTCCTTGGTTCCATGCCTATGAAAAGTCATCTACAGAGTTACTGCAAACATCTTAATAAGCTGCTGGTGTGACATATATATGCCAAATCTTAATGAAACACAGAGCTTGTTCTTGTCTTTTTGTACAGTGCTTTTCATAATGAGTGCCAGATTTGGCTGGTGTCTGTGGGTCCTCAGAAAATGCTGAGTGGTAAACGCTTTAAATATTTCAGTTATCTAAACTCAAATCCCTATGGAAAAATCAATTCATAGTTGAAAGTACAAATGGACAGTGACTTATTAGAAAATACATGACAATGTCATCTTTGCACTCCTCTGTGTAGGTCTATTCAGCTCCTAACATCGTTATATAATTCCATATTTGACAGGGGGAAAAAAAAAAGCTAAAAAAGCTAAAACTAATGTTTCAAATCCAACATGTTTTGAAGTGATTTTCAAAGAAAACCTCTTTTGCCCTCTAAAACTATTATCATTTTTACCAGCACCATCAGTGCTTTTTTTTAGAAGATAAACTAGCTAAGATGGCATTAAGTCCAAGTGGATGGTGGCATTCAAATATGCTGACTGTTTGGATGTTAAAAACTATATATTCATAGTCATATTCATCCTTAAAAGGATCACTGTTTTATAAATGATGTTTCCTGTCGGTGGGAGGATCATCAGAGCACTAACTACCAGAAAGATAATGCAGGAACGTAGAATTATGTTCTTTTTTTGGTAGTTTTTGCTATTCAGACAGATCTTCTTGCAAAGTCAATTGAATACAGAACTACATATTTAGAAGAAAAATGCACGAGTGTAAAAAGAACGTAGAATGCTGTAAAAAGCATGCAGAATGGGGAACGGTGTAGTAGTAGCACTGGAAGGATTCAGCAGTCAGTTGATAATGATGATTTTACAGTACAATGCTATGATAAAAAGCACTAATGAGATGACCTGAAGCATAGAAAGTAGAAGGGAGTCAATTCCTTTTCGAGGGGAGGGGTAGTGAGAAAGT
>JAVCKT010019029.1:0-21814 GCA_032273925.1 Rhynchotus rufescens | reverse complement strand
GAGCCAGCAGGTCTGCTATCTTCTTGTTCTTGCTATTAGTATTCCAGGCACCGGAACCTATATACTAACTTATTAGACCTATTAGAAATCCATCTACTCACAGGATTTTCTCAGTTCAAGTGTGTTTGTGGATGAGGATGTTATGGCTGTAGGTACAGGACGTGTGTTAGGAATGAGTTGTGTGAATTTAAGTTGAGCAGATGAGCTAGTGATCATTCTTGTCCTGATCTTACAGAAATCACAAACACAAATATAGGTGCATTGGATTAGCCGCAACAGGAGCTAACATTTATAGTCTTCTTGAAGTAGTATTTTAAATAATTTTCAAGTCTTGATGTGTATATTAGCTTCTAATTATTTATGCTGCAACAGGTACTAAAAGAGAAAAGAAAGAAACACTTGGGTGCACTTCAGTGCACCAAATCCTGAGTGGATTTAGGAGTGCAGACAGACTGATTTCCAAAGAAGCAAATGGAAAATCTCATCCTGGGTGTGTGCACTTGCACTCCTGTCAAAGCAATACGTGGGTCTGTGTGGTCCCTTGGACAGTTGAGAATAGTTTGCATGGTGACTGGCCCTGGTCTCAGGTAATTGTCTGAAAGGATTCCAGAGTAAAACCAGCAGAAATAGCCCCTATGTAGGAACCTGAGCCCCCGGCTGTTATAGCACATGGGCTGTGCCAAATGACTTGCTAATGTAGAGAAGCCTTAGTTCCTCTAAGTGTGGGTATTGAAAAATCCATCATTCCAAATCACATTGATGGCTAAGTACAGTTTGCCTTTCGGACTTGGACTAAGGATGTTAGCACCTAATTACAGCAGTAGAGCAAATAGAGTTCAGCTCTCGTTCAATGGCTTTTCACTTCTTTTGTTGTAGAGTAGCACAAGTCACAATTTCCTAGGAGGAAAGATATTTTCTGCTGCTCTAAATGTATTAATTTCAAGAATCTGAAAGAGGGAAGTCATTATTTATATTATTTCATAGCTTAGAGGTCTTCCCTTATGTTGAATCAAAATATAGTGTGCAAATAGATATGAACAAGTCCCCTGGAGACTGAAGAATTTGATTCCATTTTCTGATTTCTCAGGTCATGTATTTGTTGCAACTGAGTAGTGACTCTGATTCTTACTGCCATTAAGCTGGAGACTTGCTGGACAGCAGGGAAGCTTTGCCCAAGTCTATGCCCCATTAGCATCAATTCAAGAAAAGAGCTCAGTTCAAAGTCTCAGATGGAGAAATTCCATGAGTATTGATGCAAATACTGTTTTTAGACAGAAATATGAATTCTGAATATGCATGAGAGAGATTTTCCTCATTTCAGAAATCTGGCTAAGACATTATTCCCACCAGGACATATGATGGTTGAAAGAAAATGGAAAAGCATGGAAGCACCAGCTGTTTGTGAATGAATCGGTTTTGGCCTGGGTAACAGCAGAGATGAATCAAATATGGTTTTGTTAGGATGTTAAAGACTGATGAATTGAAGGTAGTTTAGAAAACCTCTAAGGGATTTTTCTAAATACAATGCCTGGCCAGTAAACCTGTATACACTGTTAAGTAAATATGAAACTATTATGTGACTGTTTACTCATTCAGCTTCCAGTTCAAGACTCCTCTTTGGTTTCCTGCTGGCATCGTCCTACTGTGTCCTAACCAAATCAAATACCTGTTGTTCACCTCAAGCCTCCCTATTTCAAAGAGAAAGGTGAAAATCTGTGTGTGAACCTGAGTCTGCATGCAATGCTTGTGTGTGATGCAGAGTCCATTTACTCAGGTTTCTCCTTCCTGCTGTTCCATGTTGTTTTGAAGAGAAGTGTGCAGATATTAAGGTGTGTTAGCTAAACCTATCAAATAATTCATCTAGCATATAGATGCCTCAATGTAAAAGAGCTACTGTTTGAGTTAGTAGCAGGAAATGTGATTGAATTTTCCAAGTCAATATATATGTCCTGTTTCAAAATCAAAGAGAAAAAAGTTCTGACATAAATTTGTAGCTCATATTATATGGGAAAATGAGCTATTTTTAGCATTATATGTTTAGTCATGTGCAATAGCTGATACCAAAACTGAAGGGAATATTTTAAGTATTTTTACTGTCACCTGCAGATTCTTAAGAGTGAGGACAAGTTCGGTAAGGAGTGATATCAAGAAAAATGATATTTTAAAAAATTTAAGAATATTAACACCTATACATTGAATGACATTTTACAGGAACAGATGATTTAAAAAAATACAGATGTATCTGTTAGTATAACTATGCCTATATTTAAGAAAACAGTGAGGATGTCAAGGTATGGCTTGCATTACTGCTATTGCTTAGCATTTGTCTTACCTTGTTTGGGAACATCAATTTCATTTTGTTTTCAACCAAAATGCTTCAAATTCTGCTTAGTTTTGGGAAGAATTTTTTCACTTGTAAGATGAACTGGTACTCCTAGGGATTTCTATATGTTTACAGTTCAAGGCCCACTTAGCCTGAGTGTCTTGATCTCTTTCCCCACTTGTATTTAACCAAAAAAATGACCTATCATGCAAGTTTTCAAGAAACTTCTCAGGGCATCCACTCTATCCTATACCTCTAGCTCTAAGTGAAAACTGTACTTGGTTTGACTTTATGCGAATTCTATTTAATTTCATCCCTATGTTTGGCTCTGCTTCATTGTTACCATGTTAGATAGCAAATACAAATCTAATAAGGCCTAACCCTTGCTTTCATTTACTTGCAAGGGACTTGCTTGCTCAAAGTCTTTGGGATTATCTCTTTTAGAAAACAGTCTATTCTTGACAGTAAGCAACATTGGCCAACTTCAAGCTGTCTTTAATCCTATGAGATTTGATTGATTTTTGGCTGCTTTAGTCCATCTTCCTACTGACAGATCGTGGAGTTCTTCATTGTGGGTTGATTTATTTAAATAGAATAAGAAAAAAAGAGTTTGCTAATAATAATTCTGTTTCCAAAAAAGAAAATCAACTTTCAGCACTTAATATTGCAATATGTTGTTGTTCTTCTGTTAATTTGTTGCTTGTAGATACCACTGCTTGATAGATATGTTCTTCCCAGTATTTACTCACTAGAAAAGCTGCTTATGCCATATGAGAAGTAAGGCTGTGCAGATAATTTAACTTCCACTGTCTAGCACGTGTAAGTTGAGGTAAATATAGACTAAAAGCTTTTTTCCAAATATTAAAGAGGAGGCTGAGGGTGACAGTAACTAATGTTGATCTGGAAGAGCTAGTGGATTTTTATCATCAGTAGAATCCTCTCCTGTTGTGAAATGCATGTGATTTTATTTAATGAGTGAGGCTGTTAGAATCGCAGGGCTTTTGCATCTGTTTGCCATGGTCTCATTAGCAGTCCCCAGGTCCAAAGCTGCCCCAGAATTGTGTCAGGGCTGATGTGAGGAGCTGCTCAGCGAGCTCTGAGCTTGGTCTGATATCACCCAGCCTTGGTGCCCACGGGGCACCTTGCATGAGCTTTGTGGAAAGGAAAAGGTAGAAGACCAAAGCAAATCTATTGTGGGCACGGGTGTGCTGAGGATGACTGTGGATCCAAATATTTCCAGGACATCTTGGTTTTTGCTAGTTCCTACTCTTCACTGATACTGTCGTTGTTTAGAGATTTGGGTAGTCTGCGATGTTGCAGGTCCCACCTGTTTGGTTCTCACAGCCATGCTTAGAGTTTAGCTCTACTGACACCTTCATGTGCTCACAGGGTAGAACCTGCAAGAACAGATCCTCCTTGGTCTGGCGGGATTTCCTACTGAAAGCCTCAGTAGGAATGGTAAAGCTGGCTCCATAAAAACGCACGCTGATATATTTTAAAGTCTCCATTAATTTTACTGGTCACCATAAAAATTTAGTTATCATGATTCTGCAAATATTTATATGCGTAACTCTATTCATGCTAAGAGGTTTTAGTAGATTCACTCAAATTTAACAAGCAAAATTGAGCAGGAATATAATGTGTTGTGCTATATTGGCCTTGGGGAGCCCTGTGCACTACTCTAGGGAGGCTTCCAAATATGATTGAGAAAGGTAGATTATTCACATCTGTAAGCTATAGCAAATACATATTTTAGTGAACCTGTATCAACACTGGAACCTTCTAGTTTCTATAAACTGAAACATTGAAAATGATTTATTCAGAAGTAGCACATTTATTGTAGGATAAACCATATAATTATCAATCATGAAGTAAAATATTTGTAGTATTTCTTAAGCAAATGATGAGAGGGCCAGGGAATATGGACAAGCCCAACAGTACATATTGAAAAACAAGATGGTTGGAATTTTTTAACCAAGTGGGATTAGTGTCTATTTTAGAATTGTGTTCTGAATATGTCCAGTGTTTGCCTTGGCTGCGCAGAGCAAAGGTTTTGCCTTAAAGCTTTTTAGCTGTCTATGCAAAAAAGACACTTTCCCTCAGGCTTGGAGTTATCAGTTTGGAGTTGAAGTAATAGAAAATTTAGGAAATAAAATCCTTTGTTCTCAGATTAAATGTGCCTTTTGACTGTAGCAGTAAAGAAAAGCCTTTTGATCTCGCAGTCCTTCACAATAACCTTTTATTGAATTCATTAGAAGTGTTCTATGGTTTTCCTGTGAAAAATGGGCATCTGATCCGCTATATATCAGAATAGTTCTGGGGACTGCTCTCTGAATGCATTATTGCAAGTACTCTTTCTTAAAGTAATGCCATGCATTTTGGCAAATGTGACTCATAGTAGTTAAAACGGTAAGCACATGAGAATGAAAGGCTGCTCTCAACTAGTGGTTTTTTTTATTGGCATCTTTGTCTCTTTTTAATTATGCATTGGAAATATGGTTACTGATTAGTGTTTTATGGTAGACACTTAATGGCAGATTCATTTTAATGATAGACTATATAGCTCTCTACATCAGTATGGAAAACAGATATAATAAGGGTAGAATTCACGTTTTGTTCATGATGGTCCTCAGCGTGGCTGAAATACCTTAACTGGTTAAGTACTGCCCTTCTCAAACAGTGATAAATTATATTGACAGGGGAAACCATAGTAGGATTCTTCACTGCACAGCTCTTCATGTTCCTTCGTTGTTGTTGGATTTTTTTTCTTTTAATCTCAGTACTGTAATAGTATGTGAATAAATGAAACAATTTCTCAGGAGTATGTCTAATTATGTTGGATTTTGTGCCCAAGAAAATGAAGACACAGGATGTCAGCAGAACTGAACCTAATACCACAAAGCCTGTTTGGCTGGTATCGATCTCAAAATTGTTTGCACGGCATTGGTGTGATGGGAGAAATTGAATGAGTAAGTCCAGGTTAGAACTGCTTGACACTTCATATTTATTAGAGTGCTAAGCTGCTGTAGTGGTAATTACTGGTCTGCTTTACAAATGGCATGGTTGTTGCTCCTTGGAACTGCACACAGTGCACTAAGCAGGCTGGGGAATTGTTTTTTGATATGCTTGTTAGCATAGTAGTCAGAATCTTTCTTTGCACTGCCAGTGAAAACAGTGAAACTGGGTTCTTTTACTGTAGAAGTATTGTGTTGTGTGTTTGCAGTTTGCAAGAGGCATATTGAAATGTGGTGAAGACTGGTTGGTTTATCTGAAAATTCACTTAAACTTGATTTGTTCCTTCCCTCTGATGTCCCTGAATGTTCCAAGTTAGCTCTCAACCATCCTTCCGCCTGTAAGTACCTGGGAGTCAGTGGGATGGAGGCAGCAGTACCTTTCCTGCACACAAAGTCTCTAGTTTTAAAACTTTACCATAAGAGAGCTAGGAGTAAATTGGAGAACCCAGAACCCAGCCTACTGCATCAAAACCAGGATGATGGCTGGCGGCTTTAGAAAATGTCTAAATTTAGACTTCTGAAAATTGAGACATAATGCGACTCCTTCTCTTCCCATGACAACCCAGTATTAATGCTGAGACTTGCCAGCCCCACCTCCCCATCAGTTCTTGCCTCCAGCAGGCTGCCTGCAAGCAGAGTCCGCTGACGAGCATGTTTTTGAACTGCACAGCACTTTTCCAGCAAGCGATTAATCAGGTGGTTGTACCAGGACAAGTTATGCTCTTCGTGTGTTTCTTTGTTTTCTCCTGTTAGTTTCTCTACGGTCCTGTTGTGGAATGTTTTTTTCGTAGGAAATGTGTTTTTAAAGAAGGACATTTCTTGTATTGCTAGTCATCTCACGGTGCATGTTTCACATCAAAGAATAAGGTCATATAGTTAGTTTTTATCCGTGACTCTGAAGAACAGAAGATGCTCATTAAAAGACCACTTTCAGGCTGAACAGCATACGCTGTGACTCTAGCACAGTATTTAGATTTATATCTTTTAATATCATTACTTAAAGACCAGCCCGCAGATGCTGGCTCGCCAGCTTGCTTGGTTTTGATTCCTTTTGCTTGGGTTCATGTGGGCTGGGACACGAGGCGGGCTCTGCTCCCGGACAGGATCCTCGTTAGTAAGATCCTCGGTAAGGCAGGATCCTCGTTAGTTCCCCCTTCTCGCTCCCTCTGGATTGCGAGAGCGCTTCACTGACTTCTTATGTTTGGAAGGTGAGGTCTGTGGGACAGTATTTTATTCTGTGTGTGCACATGACAATAATGTGGCAACCTTTTTCTTATAATAGAACAGAGCTCAGATAGAAAAAGGGACCGGTCTGCTTCTGTGTACTGTTCCCTTAATCAAGGCTTCCACCACAAGCTAAGTCAGCAGAGGTCATTACATTAGTTGCACTTTCCAAGGCTTTTCCTACAATTAGATGGGTGCAGAGTTGCTTCTGAGGGAAAAACGAAATCCAGGGTGCAGAAAAACTAAGGGGTAGGTTCTGATAAGGGTCAGTTAGACAAGGTATTCTGTATAAACCCCATTCTAAGCTTTGCCTCCTTGACAAATTCTTTACATCTTTGCAATCTTTTCAAAAATCCCGCTGTGTAATGCCAGCTGATTCTTATTCAGGACCGAGTGATTGCAATTCCAATGAGTTGCAAAGCAAAACAGAAATACTAATACTAAAATACTAATTGTGGTGCAGAGAACTTCCTGATACACAAATACTCATGGAATCTCAGATTCAGTCAGTGGGCAAGGGACATCACGACCTCTCTAGTCCAGTTAACTGCCCAAAGCACTGATATCAGACCAGCTTCATCTGGGCTTAGTTCAGCCCTGAAAACATCTACAGATGGAGATTCCACAGCATTTGTTGAACCTGTTTCAGTGCTTAATTATCCTCATAGTAAACTTGGTTTATTGTATGCTACTGGAAGCTGCTTGGATTCAGATTAAGATTCCTGTCCCTCCATCTCCTACTGTGCAACTCGCTAAAGAGCTTCTTAGTGACCCCCTCAGAGGCTTTGGAAGCCTCCTCTTAGGCCTTCTGAAAGCCAAGTCTTCTCCAGCCTGAACAATCCCTGTCCCCTTGGCCTGTAGGTTGCGTGCTCCTACTTTGCTCCAAAAGCCTGTGCAGCAATTTTAGTCAAGAACACTTCTGATGTATGAAAATCACTTCCATTCAACTTTTGCATCTTTAAAATGAGCTACCTGTTATGATAGCTTTTTTTGTACTAACTGCTCATTAATCTTTTAAAAGATAATCTTTCTCTTGTATATCACCAGAAATCTCCCACTTGGGGCTCCCTGCTGGAGCCTGCAAAGCTGTGCTGTTGGAACAGAAAAAGTAGAACAGGAAGGTAGGCAACTGTGCCGTTGCCTTTTCTAGGCCAATTACACTATCTTGGGTTGATTGATTATTCTATTTTTTAAGTATTTTTCTTTTCCTCTTCAATAAAGAGGATGAAAACATGAAAAAAAAATCTGGAAAAGGAAAATCCAGATTTCCCATAATGGGACTTTGTAAATACCTGGTGTTATTGCTTCCGATTAAAACAAACAAACAAAAAAAAACAGTGCTCCAGGTAACTTGCTAAGTAGCCTACATGTTGGGCTTGAGTTAGTAACTAGAAACATGAATAGGAAAAGATTTTATAAAGATTTCCAAAAAAAAAAAAGGAAATTCAGAGCTTTTTCTAATAAACTTGTAATGATAACTTTGTGAGGAAATGTTTTTTTTAGGCAGGGTAATCTACTTCTGGATAGAATTTTGCTCACCTAATGAAAGCCAGACTAAGAATTGGAGCCCACAAGCCATCAGGAACATGGGCTTGGTTGAAAAAAAAGGAGCAGGGCCTCAGGCATGGACCACCTATGTACTCGGACCACCTCGCTAAGGGGTAGTCCTGTGCATGCGCCTTTCTCTCCCTCACTGCTCATTGAATTCATGAGTCTCGGTTTCTATTCCATCTAAAGATGGGATTTGGATGGAAGCAGCATAGTTAAGAACCATGTAATTTCACTAAAATGATGCATAGAAATAGAAATGATCTCAGTATATGGCTTGTTTTTGATAGAACCAGACTTTTCAGTAAAAACGTATTGACGGTTTTTGACCAGTTTTATCCAGGAAACTGACTGAAACACAAATCTTTTGTTTTTCATTGCTTTTCCTATGGACTTTGTGATACTTGAGAAGTATATTGTAGAATTATTGCTGTTTAATCATGGCAGACATCAACGAGTGAAATTTCTCCAGGTACGGGACTTCGTAGGAGGATTGTCAACCAGTGAAAAATTACAAATTGACAACGGTTTGAAAAAGGATGCTGATCAGATGGAGCAGTAGCAAAAACCTGGTGGTGTTAAAGGCATGATATATGAGGGAAGGAGGAATGAGCGGAACAGTCTAACATGAAAAATGAACTGGTAAAGGACTTCCCTTTCATTTTGTAACACATGGTTGCTCGCACTATCCTGGGCGAATACTGCAAGTGGTTCCTCGGCAGCCAAAAGCAATGTCAGGCTCTTATACCTTTACTTAGCAAGACATTTGTATTGATGTCTCTTCAGTAAATTTTGGTATTGCAGAGCTGTGCTAAATAAAATGTCATTTTCTGAATAAATTAGGATTTTATGCCATCATCTGAATTACTAACATGATCTTGTGTAATATAATCTTTATGATTCTCCTAAGGCAGCCTCTTGAATTTTGTTTACACCTGTGGCTTTAGAAGGTCTTCCAAAGACCGATGTTCCCAGTGGAACAGTGCTGATTTTCAAGAAAAGGTTTGAAAATTATTATTTTGGTGTTTCTAAGTAAGCCTCTAGGTCTTGTAGATTTTAATCTACACAGACTTTCTTGATGTGCAGCTATCTGCTACCTGTGGGAACAACATTTTTGTTATATAGCTGAGAGTCTTCACCTTGTAACCTTGCCCGGGACAACTAAAATGGATTTAATTACACGTGTTTAGTCTGTATACGGGCTGCAGTTTTCATAACTATTTTCTGTATATTTTTTTCTCTCTTCTTGTTAACATGAGGTAGGTTAGGCATCCCCAAGTGCTACTTGGAAACGCTGAATGAAAGCTTTGCTTCTGCACAGGCACCTGCAGTAGTGTTGGGAATGCAGCTTTTCTTAGCTGTAGGCATCTTATAAGCAGCTTGTGAAATGTAGGTACATATGGACATTACCTATATGTCCATGGACATCACCTGTACGTCCATGAAACTTCCAAGCAGAGGAAGCATCTTCACATGTTTCATAAAATGAAATCCCTTCCTCAGTGCACACTTGGTGAAATCTTTAATTCTTATTTTCTGAGGAACACCAAGAAATAATATGAAAGGATATTTGATTTATATTTTTTCATTTATATTTCTGCAGTTATTTTAAACTGAGGAAAAACAGAACAAGGACATAGGATAGTGAGAACGATTTAGCTCCTGCTTTCTTCAGATGTGTGTTTGAAAATGACACCTTTGCAGGGAGATGTTGTTCTTCTCCCATACAGTTATACAAGTGCTGATAGCATCAGGTCAGCAGGCTATAGCTATCCCTAGACTAAATTTTCTTTGGGATGTTTTACTTGGCTGAAAGATAACATTAATCAAAGGTTGATGGCTATGGATCATATGGTTTCATGTTGTCATATATTGTTTTGTCTAAAAATGTATGCAAAACTTTGGAAAAGTGAAACACTTTATTTGAACATTTTCCAGATGAAAATTGTCATCTCCTCTTTTTTGGTTTTTAAAACTTTACTTTCTAAAATAGGTAAATTTGAAAAGGAAAGTATTTCATTTCAAATTAAACTAGCCTTTTCATTTCAAACTCAGGTACTCCCATTTTCCTTTGGCAGAGCAGAAACAGGGGGGAAAATCTTTTCAGGTTTATCTGGGACTTGATTTAAAAAAAAAAAAAAAAAAAAAAAAAAAAAAAAAAGGCAAAGAAATAGTCGCTTTGTGGCACTCTGAAAACATCCTATTTGCAGAGCTTTCAGGATAATGAGAAGCCCTGGCATTTCAGAGGAATTCAGGGTAATTCAATGGAGCTGGGCAGGCAATCACTTGGTGTGATTTAAAATCCAAACCAAGTTGGATTTTAAAGCTCAAAGAGTTAATGCCTACACACCAGTGCAAATCCTGTTTATCCTCTCAGGTGACGAACCAGATCAGACAGATTGTATATAGAGCTTTTGCCTGGGTCTTGTGTTTAACCGGTTGGTAAAAATTGCTCTCTCAAAAAGACAAATCACAATTATGCGAGTTAGAAAACAAATGCAAAATGAAGTGATTTAGAAAACATTTAAGAACAAGATGAGTGAAATTGAGTCGCACAAATCTTTAGTGTAATGTAGTTGTCTTCTGACTTGCCATTTATTGAAATACATTCAAGTTAGTGTTTTGTAATATATTGCAGTTGACTTGCGTGAGTAAAGTTGGCTGGTTGCAGGAGTTCTCAGCTGTCAGCATTTCTTATGTATGTACAAATACTGACATGTCCATGCACACTGAATAAACGCTGTTGTTTTCAATGGACATTTAAAAGTATGAAGATTTTTAAGTCCCTACATGGCCAGAAATCCATGTCCTGCTGGAAATCCACGGAACATGCTGGAGGGTTGTTTGATGTGGTGCCACTGCGCCCAGCTGGAAGCTGCACCGTTTCTGTCCCGGTAAAACCCCCGTTTGCAGAGGATGCTGTTGGGTGACTCAAGGCAGTTCAGCGGAGGCCGTGGCCGGCACTGATGGAAAGCAGTGATCTACTGCCTCAAATGCAGCGTGGCTTTTAGGTCACTTGATTTGGCTCTCAGCTCTGCTGCTTGGTCACTTTGCCTTCACTTCCATGTTTCTAAGGTAGGGATGATGATGCTGACATTTGTCATGTGCTTAGAGGTTTAGAGCTAGAAACTGCTACCCCATAAGTAATGCTCGTGCATTGGCAACATTGACTGATGTGTTTGGTGTCCACTCTATGTTTGGACAGAGATGGTGGCATTCGTTAGGGGACGCAAATTTGGAATGCAAGACAAATCAGTGTCTGTATTGCGCTTGGTTTAATTTTGCACTGAGATGGATTTAGCTGGTGTCGAATGTGTTCTTTGGGACTGTATATATGTGTGTGGGTCTGTATAAGTGTAAGAACAGACCTGCCAAATACAAGTTGAGGCATCCGTAGTTACGCATAAAGGAAGCCACTGCTTTTTCTCCAGAATGCTTCGTGCTGCAGGTTTGCAGCAGAGCAACCCGCTGCTGCACGGAGGCTCAGGATTTTGCCAACATGGGCAGTTGCCCAGCCTGGTTTAACTGGAGACGTGGAACTTGAAACACAGGGCGAGTTAAGGCCCCTCGCGGGGCTCGCCCTGACGCCGGGGACACGGTGGGCGCCCTCCAGAGGGGCCGGTGGCTGCGGCCGCGCCGGATCACTCGCTTAGGCTTAGTTTACCACAGACTTCATGGGAAGACTTTGCAGTTATGTTCCTGTAGCTGCCCTGCATCTCGCCGCTCTTATCAGAACCCCAATAGCTTTCGTATTCCCCTTGCAATCTGCAGGGCTGTGATGTGTTTTTGTTGGTTTTTTAAAAGCGTTTCTGTGGGTGAACTGAGCTGCAAGTGCACAGAGACTCTGTTTTAGCTTGCAAGAAACACGCTGTAATGAGAATAGCTTTACATTACCTTTTTCATTGTTTTTTTTATCAGAACTAAACCTTATTCTGTCTATCACTAGGCATTTTTTCTTAGAAACTAATGTATTAAAAATGACATTCAGCTATATATTGTAACAACCTTTTCTTTGCACAGTCACAGTGTAATTTGCATCCTTTATTTTATTGTATTTCGAAGAATTGTTAGGCAAGAAGATGCTTGAGTGTCAGATGAGGAATGCCCAGCTCGGTTTTTGTACACGTGGTTTTTGTTCACGGTGCTTTTATTTCTAATAGTAAGGCCCTGAGGGGTCTCGACCATAAGTTCTTCCTGCTGCAGCTGGAGCTCTCGGTAGCCCTGCGCTGCGTTTCCTATCCCGCATCCCCCTCGAGGGGCAGCCGCCGCATCCCGGGTGCTGCGGAGCCGCAGTCCAGGCCCCGAGCGGTGGTCGGAGCGCGGAGCTGTCCCGGGCTGCGTGGCCACCGCGGCAGCCCCATAGCAAATAGGGGGTGACACGTGCACCCTGTCCAGGCTCTTGTTGAGCCATTAGGCAGCAATTCCTGCAGGAAGGAGCCGGCTGGTCTCTCGCTTCTACAATGAAGCATGAGTCTAACCTGGGTTGAACGCACGTCTTATGTTTTTATTCATTGTTTGTTGACCCCGTGGTCAACTCGCTGTCACTATGATTAATCATTCAGACTCCAGTTGTCCAAAAAGACAATTTGAGCCTTTTCTGTGAGAGAAAATGGGGGGTGGAAGGGAATTAATGAAACAAAACGGGTTAATCTTTGACATGATAATTTATACCTAGGCTAGCAAACCAACAAGAGTGCTCTTGTATGTGGATGATTAATAGCTGCTATGGTTGCATCGGTGACAAGTGATTAATAAAGTTTGTGATTAAGAAAATACTTCCTTTTCTTTTCTTAAGTGTGCAAATCCAGGTGCCTCACTTGCGCCTGCACCGAGGTTCAATTACAATGCAGACCTATTTGTAATTCCGTTGTCACTCACCATTACTCATGCAAACGTCTCCACAATGAAGTTCACTTGATCTGTTAAGTGCAAAAGAAATGGGAAATCCAGCGTGTCCCCAGAAGACTTCTTAGCCTGGGGGGAAAAAAAAATATGCTTTAGATGCGGTGTTTCTTTGGGAGCATATAATATATCAAGGCGGAATTTGTTGCATGTAAACATACTATTCTGAGGCTGTACGAGCCATTTACCAGGTTCAAATTAAAGCTGCAATGTCTCCCTGCATTTCACAATTGGAGCAGTGACTTGTATTAAACTTGAAACCTATCCAGATGTAGCCGTAGATTTAATGTTTTTCCAGACGCTGGAACCCACTATGGAAAGAGACGTAATTTGAATGGAAAACGTGCACAGAGCCGTAGCCGACCCCTTCAGCCAAGTGCTCCTTGTCCAATCCCTACTCCTCCTTCCCTAGGAATTAACGGGACTACTTGGAAGTCTGCAAGAATTAGTTTGTAACACCCCCTACAAACCGCAGGTTTTCAGAGTTCATTTGTAAATCCATCACATACGAATCCCTAGACTGCTCAGAATGTCACAGAATGGTTAAACAGATGTGGAGAGCTACAATTATATAGGCAAGTCAGAACTACCGCAGTCTTTCAGGCTACAGTTCCATTTAACTCCATTCTTCCAACGGTGGATGGTAGCAGATGCCCAGGGAAACCGAGTAAGGAGAGAAATTATGTGTTTCTTTTTCTTTTTTTTTCTTTCTTTTTTGTGTGGTTTACACTTCCCCCATTTTTAAGTATGTATAACTTCATGAGCTGCAGTTTGCATACCATTATATCATGAATTTAATCAATTTATATTTTAGCTTCCATGGCATTGTGTGGCAATTAGTTTCCTAGCTTTAAATATGGGGTTTTCCATTTTCAGCCTGTTACATATGAGCATTTCTCTAGCAAGTAAAGTTTTCTTTTTTTATTTTTGTACTTTGCTAAGATTTTGCACAGGTCTTTGATATTTTCTTTTGGTTATCTTTCTCTAAGATGAGAACTTGGTGACTCAGTGGCACATTTGGATACTTTTTTTGACATAACAAAGACAAAAACCTGAGATGAGTTTATATAACATATAATAATATATTTATATTTTGGTCTAAATTTCCTTTTTAGGACTTCTAAGCGTTTTCCAAGTGTCATCTATCATGACTATAAATCACATTCGTTAGTGACAATAGGTCACATGCAGAATTTAGGAGGGTTTTTTGGTGGTTTTGATTTTGATACTATATACTTAGTAATATTCAGCATTAATTTTCATCTTGCATACTTTACCCCAATGTTAATAAAAGGATGTTTAATAGTTTTGGTTATCTCCATGTTTGTAGATAGCCTTTTTCTCTAATAGAATGTACTGCTTATCGGTGGAAAGAAAATTTAATGTGAATGTCCTCTTGGATATAACATGCAGTATGGAAACTATAGATTTGCTCTATAGTTTCCTAGAGGTTCAATAAGGTAGGACTGAGGGATTGGTTCAGAAGACAGATCAAGGCATTTTTCTGGAAATATCACCAATAACTCTGCAATAACACCAGGTGAGGTTTGTCTTTCATGCATTTAAGCATTAAAGTGCGCAGAGCTTTATCAAAGTAAATGTCATTGAGAAATCTGTGTGCAAGCTAACAAATTATTTCTTCCTTTTTAGGTATTAATCTAGCACATAAGAAGACAGTATCGTCTCTTTGACTTAGGATAATATAATTTCTAGCATAATTTTGTGTAATTGCAGACTGATTTGCTTGAAGTGCAGTGACCGGTAGGTCTATCGTATGTTGACCAGTGAGGTTTTGGTCTTCCTGAAACACTTTTGCAGATTATTTCTGACCACCAAAAAAACCTTTGTTCAGCCAGGACATTTAAGTTGACGTAAAATATAGTATTTTAAGTTTTTAGCATTTCAGAAATAGAGGTTTGGATACTAGTGGTTAAACTAAGAAAGGAAGAGTCTGTGAACAGAAAGTCATGTCTGGCAATAGGTCTGTGGAGGCGCTATCTTTGTTGTACTGGAGACTGAGGTTCAAATTCTGCTAGAGAAACTAGCTGCTTATACAAACAATGATGTTTTCTTTCTCTCTCTCTGGAGCAATGAATAAGTGTCTGCTATTTGAAGCAATCATCAGGAAAAAAGGCAAAGGCCTAAGTATGCATCAGTATTTCAGCACACATTTTATAAGGGAATTTCAGAGCTTCAGCAAGGGCATCTGAGAGAAACATTCATTTATATGTTGAAAACATTGCGAAACCAAATAGCTTCACATCTCCAACTTTTCCTCTGCCATGAACAGCCTGCCTAATTATATTTTTAGTAAAGTATCTTTAAACAATCTGTGAAGTGGTATTAAGCCCTGTGTGTTCTCTAAGTCTCTGGGCTCTTTAAAGCCCCTAACCAGTGGGAGAAAAAAAGGTTTAGTTCCCCCCTTGCAGCAGCTGCAGTTGATCTACAGCATTTCTTGGAAACGACGAGGAAACTCAAGTATTTATTTCATTCTAAATAAACAAGTGTCATTCTGCTTGCATAGACCACAGTATTTACATTTAGCTGTTGATATTTTTAATTAACAATTTAAGTGCGTTGTTTGCCCTGCGAGTTCAATGGGAAAAAGTCTGCAAATAAACAGCAGTTCCCTCTTGGACAATCACTCTACAAATTAGCTCCCTCTGTCAATAAAGCGCGTGCCTATCAGCCCGGCAAGGCAGCAGGGGGCAAGGATGCTCATTTACTTAAGCAGTAGGTTATACTATTAGTGTGTGTGATTGCTGTTAATTAGGCTATGCGTGGAAGTCTCCATGTTGCACAGTCGGTAATATAAAACTGTTAAAAAGCAAGACTATTAATGAAGTCAATAATTGATTTTGTAGGGAGATTTGGGGAGGGGGACTTTATTACTCTTTATTTGGCTGTTATGTATTAGTTTGGTTATTTCAGTAGTAAAAATCTATCTGAGGGCTATAGAAAGCAGTAAAGCGTGGCTTTTGCTCCAAAGCATCTGCAGGTCAAGGGACTGTATCCACCAATATTTATCCTGTAGATTCTAACATAAGAGAGATGGAGTAGTCTAGTTACGAGTTTTGAATCACTTCAATTTGATATTCCGTTCAGTATCTAAACATGCCTTTCATGTCCCTCGGACATGACAGTATTCAAACATTTGCTTCATTTTTAAAATGATCCTAAATGGTTGCACTTTTGTTTCCTTGTAAACAGGGTTATGTGAGCATATATTTCACAGACTAGAGTCTGTATGAATATGCATTTCTAATTTCAATTTTAAAAATAATGTTGATAGCATTTCCTTAATTAGTCATGTCTTTGCTGTTCTGTTAGCACCATGTAATCTCGCTGCGACTTCAGTAATAGGGTCAATTTAAGCTTTTGTCACAGTAAGCATACCTTTTAAATATATACTTAAAATCTTGCTTTTGTTTGCATAGACTAGACCAATTCGAGGGAAATGCTGTTCTACGAAGGTAGATTAATTAAAGCTTTGCATGAATATTGATATATAACTTGAAATCCCAAGTCCTAGCAAGGGACAACTCTGATTTTTATCATGCAACTGCACTTCAGTGCAAGTCAGTGTTGGGTAGCCATGTGAAAATGCCCCGGAGGGAGAGGGAATGTGCAGCTGGTGTTTGCTCCAGCAGCACCGGAGCTGCTTTTATGAGTTGATGGTGGTCAAGATGCCTCCATGAGCCAGGAAGTACCTGCCAGCCTGGACTCTGCCTTCGAGGCTCCCCTGCAATGGTATAAAGTCCCACTTATCAAAACGCCGGTGCCCCTCTAAGAAAGAGTAGGGTGTGAACATAACGTGGAGTTGAAGTCAGCTGCTATTGCAATGCCATGTGTGGAAATTGAGATATTTTCTGGAAGTATTATACTTACTTTGCCCAATAGATCTTTGGTAAGTTACTTGCACAAGTGCTGCAGAGTTTACTGATTTACCATCACCTACAAAGAAGGCTCAGATGGCATGTTGCAGCTAGCCTGACTGTATCCCGACGGGAACCCTTACTTTGCTGGTCATAACCTGTCAACAAGTCAAGCTTTAAACCTTAAAAACGTTTACAAGAGCTTTATATTTTCTGGGAGGAATGGAGAAATCTTTTTTTTTTTTTTTCCAGAATCAGTTAGGACACCAGTAATTGCTATTATGTTTTTGTACTTTATGCAGAAGATGTGATGAAATGAGAGAACAAACGATTAAAAACGGTTCCAGCATGCTTTCTAAGAACAAATTTCTTATGAAGGTTTCTTTACCAAGTACTCTGAGCACGTGGGCAATTATAGCAAGGTGGTGTGTAGAAAGAAGCCTGCTATAATCTTACCTATTAGAACCAAATGCAGGGCCTGAAATTGCAGTGGTCAGCTAAGGAGAATTTTGTGGGTTTTTTGGTATTTATTGACAGTTTCAATCATAAACTTGGTTGGAAAAAAAAACTTTGCATATTCACACAATAAATTAACTCTTAGCTGAATTTCAGATGAGAGTGATACTCTGATCAAAAAGGAATTCTTTTTCTTCTGGTTTCTGAATGGTCATTACTGTTTCCAGGAATGCTTGAGTGATGAAACACCATTCCCAGTGGCCGTGCAGTGCTGCTAAACGGAGGAGGAACGAAGGCTCCATTGTCTGTCTAATTATTTTCAATTGAGCAGTAAAGCTCCATTAGATATGTTTATATTAAGCACAAAATGTTTGAACTTTGGCAGTGTGTTTACAGCTTATAATTTTAACTCGGAAAAACTGCCATCTGTATGCAAATATAAGGAAAACAAGACCATTTGCTCCTACCCAGTCTCTGAACTCAGTTCATGCTTTTTCCAAGACAGTCTATTGTAGATAAGATACAGGATTTGGTGTTGAGACCTACGTAACTGAATTTTCAAATATTTCAAATATTTCTTTCATCACAGCAGCTTCAGGATAGCAGAAGGTACTTGATTTCATCTATTCTAAATGTATGAGAACATTGAAGAAAGTCCTACCAAAATCAATTTTGTGTATCCTACCGCTGAAAAGTTTCTAATGTAGTTTCCAAGTACAGAAAAGTATCTTTTTGACAGCTGACCAATTGCACTATTGAAGGCAGTGTGACTTAGTACAGGCATTTCTGTAAAGCAGAATATTGTCTCTTATTTTTCATATGCTCTTTATTTTCTTCATATTTATATATAGCCTTTTGGCTTTACTGACTCTCCAGCCCTTTTGGAAACCTTTTACAACTAACATTTGGCATGTGAGAAGCGCATATAAACTGTATGTTGCATCTTTACCTGAAAGCTCACATTTGGAGTGTGTTCTCTAACACCTGTGGTATTGAATTACTGACTTCATTTTCTGACCTAAAATAGAGTATCTTGACACGTGGCTTGCTTGTGACAGTGATTAATTAGTATTAATGTACTCATTTGGCGTTCTGTCAAGGATGATGGGGAACGGGCTCTTAAACTTGTGATCTCCTGCTGTCCTGTAGACCAGTGCTTAGAGGGCAAAAAGGAACAGAGCGAGGAGGACTTGCGGGCTTGCTTTGCTGTGTCTGAGATGAGTAATGGGCACCAGAGTCATTTTAGTTCCAGTGAAGACTTGGGTCACATCTACACAGAGTATAAATCTGGTTAGCTCTGGGGTGTCAGTAGAGCCACCGTGTTATAAAAGTTCAAGATGAAACCATTATCCTCAGTAACTGAGAATTAGATGTGTTTTTTGCTTTTTATACCATACCAGGCTTCCTCTGAGGTCCAGAGTTGACATTTCAGCCCTGAGGGATTCTGCTTTTCAGTAAAAGCTATGTAGAAATGCACTAGAGGAACAGGAGTTGGGAGTATCTTCAGTTTATTTCTGGCTCTTCGTTAAGCCTTTTGCAGTCCTTTCATCAATTAATTTTATCTCATAATAGCTAAACGCGAGTGAAAAATAGCTACCCGTCCCAAATACCGTTGTAAATTGCTGCATTAGGTTGTGTCTGAATAGATTTGATGGGTCTGTCTGTGTTGCAACTGTGTGTTTTTCTGTGTAAACATTACATAAGCTGTTATCATCCTGAGGCAGAGGAAGGTACCATGTGGATTTAGTTCTAAAAGTCCCTGGAATATAATGTTACAAAAAAAGGGGGGATGGGACAAAGTATTGTTACAATTGTTGTAATTTTTGTTGATATTAATACAACACAACAGTTTTGTGTAATGGGGTTTTTTGTTTGTTTTTAACCTTACACATCAAAAAAATCGCTCTTGTAGTTATCAGCTTTCAATTTGCTTATTATTGTAATAATAATTAAACTGCAGATGAGTAAAATCAATATTGAAAAACTAATTTTCAGATGAAACAATTCATGCTGATGATGGCCACTTGATTCCTTTCCCCTCCTTTTGCAATGTTGCAAATGTCCTTAATTCCTACTGATTTAAAAGAAAAAAGAGGTGAAAGAAAGAAAAAAAGACAGCAAAATGCCTATGTAATATTAGAGATATCCAATTAAATTCTAATAGGTTTTTTCCTCAATGTTTCTGTTTTCTCTTAGGTTTCCGGAGCCCATCTATTACTGTGAAATCCAAGCCCACCTCAGCAGCGTAGCACGCGTACAAGGTAAGCCAGGCTCTGCGCCCGGGACACGTAGCGCGGTTTTCCGAGCAACGTCCCTCCAAGTTCTGCACAGGACCCTGCTGAATGTAGGGCAGTAGCAAACGTTTCCCTTTGCTAAATAGACCCAGGATTTAATTTTGGATGTTTTACAAGATCTAGTATTTTACTGGGGCTAGCCTGTTGACTGACCAAATAGCCTATGTATCACAGAATCAAGAGTATATAGAGTTTGGGGATGAAAAATGAATGGAATGAGGCTGACTTCGTGAAGTGCTGTGTACCCATCCTCTGCAAATGACACTTTTTTGAGGCAATTCAAGATCTGTACCTAAATGCTGAGGCATAAAATGTCATTTCTCAAATTTCTGCCCATAGCCCATAAAAATACCAGTGATGCTGTTCCATTTCAGAAGGACACAACTCTGAGACAAATTTATTTGTGACTCTCATTAGCATTAAACTGTAGTAAGTGGATTGGTTGTGAGGTCAACTGTCAGTAGTTGTCAACTTGGTGGTGTAGTACTTTTCTTTTGCAGTATTCGTAGGAAAATTCTAAATGAGATAGGCTTGTGTTTTGAGAGCAGTTGTTTCTGAGTGTGAGGAAATGAGTGATACTGAGCCTGTTTGCTGGGATGTGGCACCAAGCCTCTTTTATGCTCCTAATGCATCCATCAGTCCCCCAACCCTTGTATTTCTGTTACCTTAAAAGCACTTATTCTTGGCATCGCCAAATCAGAAAAGGATTAAAAACTGTACAACATGTAATTCTTCCTTGTTTTCAATGGATTTTTACTTAGAGGAGATAACAGGTACTTCAGAATTGTCAAGACTATCAGACTGGGGAGAAATTAATTCTTGAAAAAGGGTTTCTTAAAAGCATGAGGCCGCTTATCCGTGGAGAATGCTTTGTAGAGTTTGCAGGTCTCCTTTACTTCAGCTCCACTGATCTATCTCCAGGTGTGACATTTCACTCTTGTTGACAGAGAAATGAGTGCTGATGGAAATGTATATATCTAGAAAGAAAGAGAAGTCATAGCAATTAGTTGGATGGGGAGTGGGTTTTAGGGGAGGAAGATTATTGTTTCCTGGTGCTCTTCTTGTTCCTTTAAAACTTATAAGAGGAAATGACTATTTGAGACTAGTCAGAAAGACTATTTAAAGCTTGTGTCAACGTTTTAAAGTTGAATTATGTATAGCCATCTCACCATGAAAAATATATCTATTTAGTTTTAAAAAAAAAAAAAAAAAAAAAGGTTTTAGGTTTCCAGGGTTGTTTTTCCACACTACACGTGGTATGTCGTTCAGATTTCACTCCCGTGGAAGTGCTCAAGTTGCAAACTACAAAGATCAGTTGCTCTTCCTTATTAAGAATTGTGTGTAATTTGGTCTCTTTCCACGTATATGCCAAGAAGTAAATGTTGACATGAAGAAAGCTGTTAAGGATAGCTGTATTCTTCTGTTGGGCTACTAATGGAAAAATGATGTATAAATGCAATTTGTCATCAGAGGGGGCAATTGGAAAAAAAATGGGTCACTTGTTAAGCTAAATCTAGGAACCAGAACCAGACTTATTTTCCAGGTGGTACAGAACATTATTTTCTATCAAAAGGAAATCCTGAAAAAGAGGCGGTGATGGCAGGGGTGACTGTTACAGAAGGTATCATCTTCTGAGTTACAAGGTTGATTTTATTTTTATCATATTGTGCAGTCCCCTCTATCTGGCATGTAACATCAGTAGAGAAGTTTCTCTCTTCTTCCTCATTGATCATGGCTGATACGTGGCTGAGCACCTCGTCTGTGCAAGCCCTTCTGAAGTATTCCACGTTGGCCTCACCCCATTGTTAAGGAGCTGGCGTGGCGTCTTTGAGTTGGGATCTAAAACTCTATCAAGAATATACTCCCCTCTGATTCTTTAATGCACATTGTGAGGGACCCTTTTTATAGCATCTAATGAGCTGTCCCACAAATGCAGTGAACATTGTCATCAATCACTTCAAGGTGCTCCTTATTCACTTCTCCTTTTCCTTCAAGAGACAGATAAGTGAGAATATCTGAGCCCAGCATGAGAAGTACTCTCTATGTAAGCAGCCTTTTTCAAAGCTGTAGGAAGGATGCATATTTCTCCCAGACAGCAGTGAGCAGATCCTACTTTTATAAAGTGTCATTACTTCCTGTCTTATTGAGGTATCGTTAATAACTTGGAAAAGACTAGGC
>JAVCKT010019028.1:3514-18747 GCA_032273925.1 Rhynchotus rufescens | reverse complement strand
TTTATCCAGCATTTCACATTCCTTTGCAGATATCTGTTAAATCTCTCAGCCCTCAGATGAAAAATGTATCTCTGCATTTTGTCAAGACGGAAATAAAAGAACAGAGAGGTTAAACGACTCGTTCAAAAGCACACCAGGAAATTAGGAGCAGAATCAGGAATGAAACAACAATAAAACCTCCTAGCTCCAATTTCTTATATCAGCCAAAGTACAATAAGTCTTTCATCACTGTCCTTGTAATGTAATGCACAGCAGAGTGTGACAGCTTCCACTGATGCTCTTCTGCTACCAACTTCATTGCTTATTTTTAATGTGGATGAGATAATGTTGGAATAAAATTTTACAATGTAGATGGTTCCCAGCCATTAAAAATTATCCCTAAAATCCTGACATGATTCTTCAGTGTTTTATAACTTGAAGACAACATGTCTTCAACAATTTTCCCTCCACAAGCCAGAAGCATTTAATATTATTATTTTTAGATGGAATATGAGGATAACCAGAAAAGATGGCCCTCTTCCTAAGGGAAGTCTAGGGATGCCTTTAATTTTTGTAAATTATTGCCACCCAAGTTGAACACTAGGGGTCACATTTAGATAACCACTGACACGTTGTAGAGCACATCCAGGAGAAAAAATAACCACATGCTCCCAGCAACATCCCATGAACGCCCAACAGCTCACAGAGAAGCAGCTCTGTTTCTCACAGTACCTAGGCAAATGCTGGCTTGCTTTGGATGGCTGGTCAACTCCTGTAGCCTTCTGCTTCCAGTGTGAGCTTGGAAACAAAAGAGGAAAACTCTTAACCTTTTCACAGCGTCAGACCAGCTCTGCTTTTATTTTTTTCTTTCTTTTTTTTTCCCCAAAAAGGGAATGTTCCTGCCCAGGGGCGTCAGAGTCTCTGTCCCTTCGCATTCTCCATGGCACACCAATTCCAGTTTAAGAAAGCAGAGCAGAATTTTGCTGCTCTCTAGACTAACTGCTTTTGAGAATCCCCAGAAGTCCATTTAGCACCCAAGGTTTGGAGACAGAAACATTTCTTTCTATGATCAGTTTTACAACACTTTTGTTTTAAGCATTTCTTGAAGTTAACATTCACAGCCTATAGTCCACACAGAATTACAAAGAAAGATAATTTCAAGCAAAATACCATGACAGGACACATATTCCAGTAACCCCAAATAAAGACACTGTAAAGAAAAGCTGAAGATCTGTACAGTGAAAATTAGGGGAAAAACAAGCTTTTCTTTTGTTCTGTGGCTTTTTTTTTTTTCTGCATGTCTTGCTTGTTTCCTAAATTATATTTTTCAGTACTTTGACCGGGCACCTTTAAGCATACTAAGTAGTGGAGTTTCCACCATTTCCTTTAGGAGACTACTTCACAATTTAAAATGTCTTGCTGTCAAGAAGGTTTTCCTGACATTCATCCGAAAATTTCCTTCTCTTAATTTCATCTCATTACTCCTAATTAAATACTCATATAAATAATTCCTTCCCCCAGCCGAAGCCAGATTGTAAATGCTTTTTCGTGTTCATGCAAGCAGGGGAACTTACCCCCGCCCTGTGAGGTAAATGCAGCACCACATGAAATCATGCCCTAAAGAACCTTCTTTAAAACTTGAAATGATGAATATACATAATATTTGCATTTAGTTTGAACTCAAGTGCAGTCAAAAAGTTGGATCATTCCTAAAATTAACAAACAATTCAAGGCATGTAGAAGGTGCTGTGGAGTTTCATGATCCTATGCTTTTTAAAGACTATTTACTGCCACACAATACTGAAGAGATGACAACACACACATATCTTTGAGTCTTTCTCTGAGAATATACTCCTGCCATTAAGTAACTCCACTGTTTATACAGCTGTTTGTAAAACTCATTGACTGCTGCCACAGCTTTCTGTTCAATGCTTTACTAGTTGCTTGTTACTGCTAACTTAGTAGTAACAGGTGATTCCCCAAAGCAGGGAGCCATGATCAAGCATAGCGAAAAGACTCCAAATTGGTAGGATCAACTAAAACTCATTAGCACTTTTGGCAATAATAAGAGATTAAGTTGCTGTTGTCCTGGTTAAATTCCAATTTACCTCTCTATGCTGACATTTAGTTCTCCTGTAGTTTCAAACTGAGTATGTTATTTTTCATTTCCCTTCCCCAAACCAGCTACACAACATTGCTACTACACAGCGGCCGCTTTGGTTATAACTCAAGCACTGACTATTAGCACTGAGTGAAATAGCTAGAGAAGCACGTGAACACCTAAATCTTTTGCATGAAAACAAAAATCCCTTGGAAAAGATCAGCTTGGTTTAACAAATGGTTTGTCTTTAAAAAATGCCTACAAAACATAACAAATACCAACCTCTGAAATTCAGGTCTGTGGCAGTGGATACTTAAAAAAAGGGGGGGAAAAAAAAGAAAGAAAAGAGAATTACTTTCATGCTTTTTCCTGATAGGGCAGAGAAGCACCACATGCTCTTTCCTTGCGTGCGTTCAGTTGGATATGTGGGATAGTTTCCAGCACTTGGATGAGGAATCTTACGTTAACCAGCTCCAGCTGACACACTGCAGCAGCTGAGATGTGAGCGGGAGCGCAGAGGAAGCCGATGCTGAGCCTGGCTTTGGAGAGCAGGACTGCAGGCCATGTCCAGCACGCGGTCCTCGGCGAGAGCCCTGGGTGCATCCGTGTGTCCCGAGGGTTGCGGGTGCAAAGCCCGCTCTGCGGCTGCCCCTCTGCCGTGGGGCTGGAAAGGGCCCTGCCTGGAGGGCAGCAAACAGACAGGGAAATGGAAGGAGTGAAATCAGGCTTGTTTAAGGTCCTACACACAGCCTGGGTGCAAAAGGAGTGCAGCTCTTGCCTTAGCTTGTTGGGAGCAGCGCAGCAAAGTCCTCCTGGCTGAGGCTAGGAGCTAGAAAAGCCAGCTCTTCGTGCAGTTCTTATAAACTGGCATAACACACAAAGGTTTATTGTCAGGATTTTCATACTGGGAGGTTTAAAATAATTCACTGCATTCTGTCGGGATGACTCATTTCAAACGATAAGTGCTGCCCCATTGAGTCTATAAAATGTAATGCTGGAAAAAGTTTTACATTTATTTGCTGTCAAGTTTTATCAGAAATTCCTGTTTTGTTACACTCCAGGCTCAGAACTAGACTTTTACGATGAGAATTTTTTCTCTCTCTCATACTATAAATATAAAGACTTTGAATAATCTGCTGTGTTTATTTTAGCATGATCTCTTCCTAAAAATGGGGGGACACAGGAGAGGAATAAGTACTGAGACACAGAGGTCCTATTCAGTAGCAAAAAAAGAACTATTTTACACAAACTATTAGCTTTGCGACAAACAAAGAAACAAAAAAAGATGTATTAAAGTAAAGCAGATGAGACAGCTCACCAGAGGAAGGCTCATAGAATGAATGTCCTGGAAGAATTAGCACAGGCATCCTATATAAATCATCGTCACTTAATTTGTTTTTGTGTTCTCACTGGCAATCATATAAATAGCATTTGCATGCTTAAATGTCAAGGTTAGCCTTCCACATCAAAAGCTGGACATCTTTTAAAAGCTTTTGCCATTTTGAGAAGATCTTGGCTTGAGAACCACAGCTTACACAAAACACCGAGCAATGAACATAGGTTGTGGAGATGAAGATAGTGGGTCGTCTTCAGGCACTAACTTAAAGCATTTGCCCTGTTTGGGGGTAGCAGAGACCCCCAACAGGCAAGTGGCTGAACATCCTCACTTCTTCTTTTCAGTAAGGACTGGGGAATTCAGCACCTTGCAATAAGGGTAATATTTAGGGAACTATGTTCTCATGTTTCACTATAATTTGCTGTAAAGCTGCAAAAGCATTGCTTTAGTTACTTGAAAAATTATTTAAGTATACTTAAGTTTTTCATACTGTAAGTACATAGAAATGTACTTTTCTGGGATTTTATCCAAAACACATTAACTAAATTTATGGATTCATCAGGGAATGCATCACAATGCACAATGCATCATAAGCACATCTTGATCAAAAATATGCTTTTTACTTTTGGCAAACAAGGATATGAAAGGCAAAAAGTGCTACAAGAGACTATGACATCACTTGCTTTCGAAAATGCAGTTATTGCGACTGTTTGTTTCAGGCTGAGAACATGCTTACTGCTCTACAAGAGCAAGTAAAAAACAGATTTTAAGATATTTCAGCCAACATAAGAAAATGAGGTAGGCAGAAAGTAATGAAATATTAAAACAGACATTTTGAATTATTACTGTGAACTTGCAATTTTATGACTATTGTAGAAGAAATGATTTTTTAAATGGGAGAAAAAAAAGAGCTGTAAAGAGAGGTGTAAATGTTGTGAGACGGATTCAAGAGGATTCAAAGCAGAGCTTCCAAACGATGGCATTTCTGTGGTCTTGCTCAAACAGCCACATCACGGAGCAGGCACAGCTTTCAGAGTCCTCTTCCTGAAATCTGCCCTCTCAGAGCACCAGGTGACTTCTTGAAATAACACCGAGATCTCCTAAAGCTAATATCGTGAGTGAGATGTTACAAAGGCTGCCCCCACCAGCATCAGATCATCTTCCTCCATCACTCACAGACACTGTGCTTAGCCTTCATCTGGAAAAGCTACACAAGATGATGGGAACAGCAACTTATTTTTCTCCCTTTTAAGAAATACACGTCCTATAAAAGACGATGTGGAATTTCAGTGCATTGTGGGTTGCCAGGTCATGGTAGTGCCGCCCTGGCTCCCTTGCCGGTGCCTTGCCTGAGACAAGGCGAGGAGGAGTGTGGGGGGACATGGCTATAGGGCTCACATTGCTGCTGATGACAGAGCCAGCTCAAGCCATCCCCTCCTTTCCTGCAAGCTAAGTGAGATGGTCTTCTCTTTTTGCAAGGCACCTTTCAATAGTTAGCCCTCAGATAAACAGCAGAAGCCACCCCAAACCCAGGCGGACGCCCCTCATACCGAGGAGGTGGTTTGGCGGCTGCCTTAGTCTGAGCCAAAGCTGCACCATCCTGCCCGTGCCCCCTGCTCTGCACGTGCCTGTCACATCCCTCGTGTCCAGCTGTGGGGCTACCGCTCAGGTCGGCACCGACATCGCATCTCACGGCCTTGTCTCTTCCTTCTCTGCTACCCTGTTCACAGGTGTCTCTGCGCCAGTGCTCTTGCCTGCCATGCTCTTCTTCTTGTGTCAGGGGGTCTTAGGTCACGGAGCTACTCTGGGGCCAGCTCGAGAGGGAAGTGGCTACCCCAAATACTGCCTAGTAAGAGGAAGGGGGAGGCCTTTGAGCAGGACAGCACGGCAGCCCTGCTTCTGCTCCAAGCAGTGATCAACCCCAGGGCGATCCACAGAAAATTAGTGCCAGTGCCCAAGAGCTGTGTTCACCCAGGTTGGTTTTAGGGATCCAACACACGCGCTCTGACGAGCCCCGCTGAGGAGCGCCTCCCGTCGCTGTGCGGGAGCTCAGGCTCCCGGCACCGGCTGCGACGCCGCGCTCCTGCATGGCGCTTCGGGGGCAGGCGCTGAGGGGAGCGGGGTGGCTGTGCTGCTGCACAGGAGCACACGTGGGCTCCCCAGCGCCGGGCTCACGAGGGCTCCCTGGCACTTGCCACCACTTGCTGCCCGCACCGGGCACCTGGACTGGGCACAGAGCTCTGCCGACCTCTGAGGGAAGCGGCAGCCTGTGGCGAGGCCTGTGGTACTGCAGGCAACCGGACCAGCAACACGGCACCTTTAGTCCTTTCCAGCAGTGTGGGGCATTTTTATGATGCGTTTAGCTCCTGCTTTATTCTCTACTAAGATGTGATCTGTCTTACACCAGCAAAGTGCTTCAAATCGCACCCCGCAGTGACACTGTATTTTATTAAGCTTGAGAGAATAATGAGCTACACCAGAGAGTAAGAGTTTGTTTAGTGGATTACAGGAACAAATTATTGAGTGCTGACACATGCAGCAGCTCTGTGTAGTCGAGCTCCCCAAGTATCTGGTTTAGTGTCAACTACTGGCAGAAAAGCTGAAAAGAGAATCCATGTTACACACAGCCATAGGGAAGTAAAAAGAAAAATGCCTTCATAATCTGTGATTTTTTTTTTTATAAGAGCAATACAGAAGCTTTAACGGCACAAGAAAAATGTTAGAAGTAATTGACAGAGAGTTCAAATCCAGATTTTACTGTTCTCAAAGGCTCTAAGAAAAAGATTTTCAAAACCTAAAGTTTATAGAAATATCTTTTTGATGAAAGTGCTTCTGAGAGAAAGCTTTTGGGTTGGATTTTATAAGAACTAATAAGTGATACCAAACGTGATTTGTAAGAACAGAGTATCTGAGCAATCTTTTTTTTTTGAGCTGAAAGCAAAGAAACAGAAAGCCAATGTGGGAAACAATGAAGGATATATTGAGATGGAAATATACAACTCAAATTCAAAAATGGAAGACTCCTAGGTTTGCTAATGCAAAAAAAGAACAGGTGAACTGGGTTTGCTCTGGACGTTTTTGGCTGCCCCTTGATGTCTGAGCACATGCTAGTGCCCCCAACCCCAGCATGCGTGCCAAAGGGGCCGTTCAGCCAGTGCGATGCACCCCGAGGGGCAGCTCCGCAAATGTTCATTGCTCCCACTCCACCAGGGACTGCCAATCCCTGGAAAAAAAAATTGGCTTCTCTGAGTGATTCATTCTGCTGTGCTGCACTGCATTCAGTGTATGTTTCTGAAAATGCCATCCTGTGAAGAAAGATCTAAATCATGCAGCAAGTGCAGCCTCCCTTCCCTCTGCAAAGTCACTGCTTGAGCTCCACTCCCTTTGCAGAATGACTTGATTTGTGCTCTGATTTAAAGATCAAGTGCTGGTATTTTTCTTTGCTACAGTGACCACGCAGATTTTCAGAGAGGATATTAGGGAGCCTGAATTTTGTTCTTGTTCTCCTTCACTCCAAATGATTGCATATTCCTTACTGTTGTAAGGTGCTATATGACAATTTACATCCATGCAGAATCTGTTTCTGCAGCTCTGAAACAGAATAAGACCCACCACAAACAGTCTTGCCTTTTATTTCTCTCATCAGCAAAAGCATCTTGTTCCCCTTGTGGGACCTCCCCTGTCCTTCATCTGAGACATTTAATGCTCCAGGTTTTTTCCAGCATGACTCTGGAATCATTCTGTTTACTTAGAGCGAAGAAAATCAAGACATAGCACATAGCCGGAATCAGACATTCGGTTTCTGATTTGGTTTCACCCTGAAAACAGGCTCTGCATGACAAACAGCCATTTCAGTAAACCCAGCTGGCTTCTTCAAAACAATCTCTGCCCTGACCAGCAGCAGGAAAGGCCGGGCGTGTTGCTCCCAGAGCTCCTCACGCACTCCAGAAATGGAAGATACAAGAGCACGGAGCCTCCCAGGGAGCTCAATCACTGCGACAGAAAGACACCCAGACAGAGGAGGAGGAGGAGGAGAGGTGTCAGAAGCGTGGCTGGAGCTGCCTCTCGCATACAGAGCCAATACCCGCAGGCTGCGTGTTTGGAATGCGCATCCTTTGGGAGGCAAAGCTCATAAAACAGCACTGGAGTTTTAGCACTTTCATCTCTTGCTCGTCAGGCTTAAGGACAAGAATACTAAGGAGGAACAGTTGCACAAGTGATCTCACAATTTCCTTTTGAAAAGCAATCACTTGTGTCATCTGAGGCTGCTAATAAACACTTTCTGCTCAGCAGCCTTCTCAGATTAATGGTACTGGTAAAAGAAAATTTTCATTGATGTACGTTCTTGAAATACAGAGAAGGACAACGATTAAAGTGGTGATGCTTTTTGCAATGCTCAAGGAGCACAGTAAACTCAAAAATACTCAGTGGCTCCCAAATTCTTCAGTTGACTTTGCTAAATTCATGCTGGTGTAAGACAGTAACATCTTCCTAGTTATGCAGGACAGGCTGGAATCAATCTTGTCACCCATTAAAAACAAACCTGAATGCACATCGTAACTTAACATGTTGAAAATTAACAGAAAATATATCGCAGTTGAGCACAAGAATAATATGACTATCAGTTGCACCCTATTGACAAGTACTTACAGTACTGTCTTCAGAGTATAGAATTCACTCTCACAAGTTGAACTATGGCTTTCTAGGGAGTTTTTTAATACAAAAAAAAAAAAAATCTTCTCCTTCTGTATTTGTTAACCATTCGATTTGGGATCTCTTGGGCACACACTGCGCTGCTGTAACCTCTCTGGATGGGGAGAGCTGCCAAGCAGAGAACAGAGTCTCTCCCTCTCCCCTCTGGTGCTCGCTGCCTGATGGCCGTGGGCTGCCGTGTTACAAACGCAGCCGTCTCTGCAGTGTAGGCGGCTTCAGACTGATAGAGCCATGACAAATAACACATCTGGGAACTGAACCACAGGCTGGGCTGGTGGCACAAGCCACGCTAAGCGATGATTCAGGAGCTCGCTCGGGTTCCTTCTCGCTTTCCCCAGATTTTTAACCTGCTCATTGTCAGACACTTTTTGACAAACTGACAAGACCAATGTCGTACATAGGCTGACTTTCTGTTCAGCTCCTAGGGGATTTCTCCCAAACCAGCACCTACTAGAGCTTGCTGCAGTTTCTGTGCAGGGCTTACACGTGGGTTCACTCTATTGCTCTGCCTTTCCTCTATATGGAAAAGCAGAATGGACAGAGAGGGTGTCAGCACCTGGGCAGTAGGCTAGGGGATTTGCACAGCCAAGGGCTTTGATTTTCTCCTGATCTGAAACCTGAGCCTTAGCCAAAAAAAAACAAACAAAAAAAAACCCAAAACAAACAACAACAACAACACAACCAAGAAAAGGGACTGGGATCAGCAGAGATTGTTACTGAAGTCTAAGTGTTTTAGACTCACTTTGCAGTGGTGGGAAAGTCTCTCCATAGGACAGCCCAATAGAGGAGGAAACCATGCAGCACTTCTAGCAATGCTGTGTTAGTGGGATAACCTATCCTATGGGAAAGGATCAGTTGTGATATCCATTAGTGAGAATGAAAGAGCCAGTCCAGTGAAGTTATAAGACTTGCAGCAGTATAAAGTAATCGGACCTAAGAGGAGGCTGTCCGAAGGATTTCTTCTCGGAAGAAGGCAGTGAAGGGCAGTGAACAGTCCATGGATGCTGCCTCTGAACAGAGCTGCAGCTGCAGCCCATTTCCAAAGCTCTAACCCTCAGCAAGACAAAACACCCAGGATTCAACTCCGCACGGTGGCCAGGAGACAAAAGGGGCAGCAGATCTGATGCTCCGTCACGTTAAGCCTAGCAGCGCAGAGATAATACGTCTTGTGTAGCTGCATTTCCCGTTCCGTCCATTTCCCTTCCATCCTCCTCTCTGGGAAGCCAGCTGCCTGAGACCAAACGTTGCTAGCCAAGTATCTCAACCAACTCTTAAAAAAAACCTCACAAAATACCACTGTAATCAGCCGCAACCCACATACAGAGAGCTTCTCCAGAAACATCCAGAAACTGCTGAGCACTGTTTTCTGAGCAATAAAGTCTTGAAAGGGATAGTCCGGTGTCCTGCATATATAGAAGGGCCACCAGCAATGTAGCATCAGGGCATCCTTTTGCTGTATACACCAAAGAGAGGGGCTCTGAAGAGCAAAGGGAAATGTATACCTGAAGAAATCCCAATGGCAAAACTTCTAGTGTAGTCTGAGGTTTTTCCTGTGAAAGGTTTTTTTTCCTGTGCTTGAAGTTACGACCTGATGCTCTTCTACAGAAGAAGAGCAGTCCAAGCAAGTGCTTCATTAAAATAAAAAAAAATCCAAAACAAAGCCCTCAGACTTTTTGAAGAACAGAGGAAATCTAACAGACCTAAGAGCTCTGCTTTTCTTTTCCCTTAATTATTCTTGGCTAGCTGTCTTAACACTCACTTTTTATTTATTGATAACTCCCTTTAACTCCTGAGAACTCAGGTGTCAACCCATATACTGTCACATACAGTCAATTAGTTTACATTGCCCGACTACTGCATTTAATTCTTGTGGGACCTAACACATTTATTTTCTGTTACAGGGAAGTCTTAGAGCGGTCACTGGGAGCACTGGATAAACAGCGACAGCAGCAGAACAGTGGTTGCTCTGCAGGGTATTTCTGGAGTGCCAAGGCACCAAACACTCCTCACCCGCAAAGCCCAAAATCTCCCCCAGAACTCAGCAACCCAGGCCCTGGTAAGAGGATTCTTCCTTCCTTCTCTGAAACCATAGATTAAAAAATAACCTTCAGAGCCACAACTTACTGTCATTCACAGTGCTGTGGAGCACTAATTTCCTAAGGGTGGGATGTTGTCCTGCAGCCTCTCGGCTCTAAATCAGCCACGTGCTGCTTCTAGCACCGGCCGTGGCTTTTCAAGGGGGCTGCTCAGGAGCTGCATCCTGCTCTCACACAGGGCTCTTGTGATGTGCCCATTGCATCTCAGCTGAGGCAATGCAAAATACTTCTGAAAAATATCACAAAGGCAGAAGTATTTCTCACTAAGTCATGACAATCATTTTATTTCACTACTATGTTTTTATTACTACTCTTCATTATACTTCATATAAAATAAAAATCGACATTATCCATGTCTGCTGACAAAGTGAAAATGCACAAGATTGTAGCTGTAAACTGATAAAATAAATAGAAATATTCATATTTATTTGAAATTCATCTTGAAATTTCATGTCAGGCTTCCAGAGGAAATACTATTGTGTTATGAGAGCTAACAAGGCAAGAAGCATCACTGCACAGGGAAAAGCACACAAACATGCTCTTCCTGATATTTTTGAAAGTTTCTGAAGAGCAACACATTTTACAACATGACAAGCCTAGCCTGAATTTCAAAATATGGTTAGTTATTTCAAATATCTTACAGGCATCAGAGAACATAACATCTTTAGACAAGTAAGATGACCAAGACAGCCCACAGAAAATGCTATAATAATTCCTCAAAGTACAGATAGAAGAACTGTGTTCACTGCAGTCAGTTGGTTAGTTTTACAGTCAGTTGGTTAGTTTTGGGGGCCACCAAAAATCTTTATGGAGAGCTTGGCAACTTTCCACCGGTTACGGATCTTCAAACGTGACACCAAATTCCAACATACTGACCAAAGCCAAGTTCTCTTTTACCTCTGACCTGAGCAGAGCTCACAGTCAGGCACCCATGGCTTTATGTATGTTAAAAGATGAAAACACATCCTCTTAATCATCCCATCTTACTTTAAAATAGCTTTTGATGGTATTGTTTTAATGAAGGGAGCTGTGATGATTACATACAAGGCACAGGAAAAGCCTGTCTTTACAAGACTGCAGCCAATGTCATTTACAAGAAATGAATTTGGCCCAGGACGGATTATAAAGGACACTTTAAATTATATTCGGGTGTTTATTGCCAGGAAAGCTACTCTCCTGAAATCAGTTTTAAAACAGATTTTCACTTCTCTCTCCCCAAAACAGTAAGCGAATGTGGCTGGCGTGAAGGTTACAATGTCTAGATGTTACTGAGTCATTAAAACGTCAATTAGATACTATCTGCATCAAAAATCAAAAAAATTGACATTGATCTAATACAGAATGTTAAATCTATTCGCACAAGCACATAGCCCTGAGAATACACTGATCATGAAAGACAGGTAGTAGCATAAAACATTCGAAGTATTTTCTAATATTCCAGTTCTAATGAGAGAAACTAAACAAATTACTTACAACATGATTAAAATATATTAAAAAAAGCTGAAATATATTCAACAGTACATGCGACGTAATGCACAACCATATAGCACACAGCAATACAATAAGTGAATACTGGCAACCAGATCCACGTTCCTTGCACGCTGCAGCACGGATGGGGAGCCCATCCTACCCATCCCTGCCCATCCCTGATGCCATTAACATTCTGCCAGCTCATTCCCAAACAGCCTACAGTAAACACACAGTGCAGGAACGAAGCCAAGAAGGCACAGCAGAGAGTGACTTATGGCAACAATTAGCTCTCCTCACAGTTTTTGTATCTCCAAGTGAGATAATACAATTTTTACTCTGTTAAAATACCATGGATATACCATGGAGTCAGTAGATTGGAAGTAAAACGCTCTTTTTGGTGTGCAATTCAGATGCATGCAATTGTTCTTCCTAAAACAAACAGACTAGCAATTAATTCTCTTTTTGCATTTGGTCTCATTCTCTCGGGTTGAAGTGAAACCCTGTCACTACTTCAGTTCTCTCGCCATCCTCCTCTACCTGTGTTGGATATTGCACAGAGTACTGCTCAACACCCTGCCTTTCTTGTTTTTCAGATCCTTCAGGCTGAAAACATTTTTTTTTTCCTCATCTTATTTTTTACATAAGAGAACATCCCTGTCATCATCAGAAAGAACTTCTGAAACAGAATTTATTCCCTACTGGGAAAACAGCTGAAGATCCAGCCAGATCAGACAGACTGGCAATAGTAAAGTCCTCCATCCCCACTTGGACCATGACCAATATGTTTTCCTCCTGGACACACTTCCACCTTACAGAGAGCGTCTAGTGCACTGGGAAGCACCCACGCTTGAGTGATCTTCACTGAGGCTCAGACTATGCTTATCTGAATCTGTGCCCTTGGATTCATTCTGATATGAAAAAATGAAAGAAGATATATTTAAAAAAAAAATTAAACATCTTCCAGAAACACTTTTTGAAAAAGATGAACACAACCCTTAAGAGCTTTGCTAACTGTCATAAACACTGACATCCATTATGGCCTAGTCTACAGCACCCTAGAGAGCAGTGATTTTGGCCATGCTTCTGTTGGTCCCTGGCACGAGCAGTGACCTTCCATGTTTCAATGCACCTTCCTCCATGGGCTGTGACCATTTGGCAGCAGCGCTGAGGGATGGGCAGAAGCAAGTCAGGGGCCACCACCCCTGTGCCCTGCTCAGCGAGATGACCCTACCCAGCCTTGGACAGGGCAACCACGCTTGGACATGTGCATGCTGAGCACCTAGTGGGCTGCAGAGCTGCTGTCCCACCAGCGGGAGCACTGGACGGAGGCCTCCTGTCATGGTCTGAGACCAAGTCAACAGCAGTTGTCCAAGGACACACAAGTTGCTCCAGCTTTGGGTGGTGGAAAGGCAGCTATCAGCACAGCCTCAGGTGACCAAAGACCTTTCACAGCTCCTGTTCTCCTCACTGAAGGAAGAGCGCTCTGTACTGAAGCCAGCCTGCAACCAGCTGACACGCAGGTGTGGGTGGCCTGCATCCTACCTGTGGTCCTTCCATAAGGAAGGAAAATCTGCTCTCTGAGGGGTAAAGGGACTTCTCTGACAATAAGCATCCAGTCCTTCACAGAGGACAGCAAAGTCTATCACAGACCTGCAGTGTCTTATCAAAGAATGATTCTAACTTGTGCAGTCTAGATTTTCAACTAAGTTTCTCCAACGCGTTCCCAATGGAGAGAAAAAAAAAAAGATACTTGATCACAGCATTTAGAGTCTCATTAACCCAGCACATCTGGTAAATGGAAATAAAATAAACTTGAGAAATGAGAAGCTGCTGTTATTGTTAGGTTTCTCAGAACACCAAAAGTTCTATTTTGAAACAAAGTCAGATGTGACTTTTCCTTCAGCTGTTAGACTGACTCCAAACCTCTGATACCTCTGTTTGGTTGCCTACCATGCCCCTGTACTTTCCCTATGTCTCAGATACACTAAAGCTCCCTTTGACTGAGCTCTCCATTTCTGAAGAGGAATCAACCAATCCTTCATTTAAAGTATATTCCCTAAGCTCACAGCTTTCTTTTCCTTTTAAAAATCTATGCCACACGTTATGCCTTCACTCATTGCAGGTAACCCAGTTAAATCTTATCTCCAGAAATCACTCGTACCACCTACTGGGCTCTGTCAGCTACTGATGTCCATAACCAAAGCTCTCGAGGCCGAATACAAAATGAAAGCCTCTCCGGCCAAATCACTGCTAGAAACAGCGCTGGAAACAGCACCAGGGACTGCCTGAAGGGCTCCCGATGCCAGCGAGCTCCTTTCAACGTCGGCTCGCCAGCTTATTGATTCTCATCACTGTACAATAAAGGGAACAGCAGCCCGGGTTCTGGGAGAGCGAGGCAGCCTGTCCTTGCGTGGCCAACAGCCCTGCAGCCTGGGGCTGCTCCCGTTGGCCCCCGCGCTCCCCAGGCTGCATTCCCGGCCGGCTTCGGAGCAGCCAGAGCGCAGCACTGAACTCGGAGCGCGTGAGGAGCCTCGGGTACCACAGCTCCGGGCAGCCAATGAAAACAGCCCCGCCACAGAGTGAAGGCCTGGACTGGAAAAATACTAGGATGAAGAAAGCTTTGCGGGGAAGAAAGTAACTACCTCCTCCCTACGAGCAGACTTCAACTGATAGAGGAAGCTTGGGGAAAATACACAAGCAAACAAAACATAGCACAGCACAATAGACTAAATTCCAAGTATATTTCCCACAGCTGGCCAGTAACTGGTTGTCAAAATGTGTTTAATGGGGAAAGGAAGAAACAATATAGAGAATAAAACATCTTCAGGAATGTAGAGAACATCATTTTGATTTGGATTGATTGGGATGTCTCTTATACAGATCTTTGAGATAAATTACTTGTTACTGCAACTTCAGTATCAAGCTATGATTCTTACCATGTTTGTGAAGTCCTCTTTAACTCCCTCCATTTTTTTTTTTTTTTTTTTTTTAAAAGCATGCCATAAATACCCAATCCGCTATTTTCTTGTGATCATAGCACACAAATTTTAGGGATTTGGGGGCATATACACATGTGGTTGCTCCTCGTCTATAGTAAAAGTCTTCATTATCTGTACAAGCTTGTAGCTAATTGTTCTGCATGAGATATGAGCGTCTTACTCCTAGTTGCTATCTCGGAAATTCATTTGTTTTACTGTAGTTGCATATAGCAAGCTATAAAGTAGCTTTTATGAAGCCAATAATGCATATATAATACTTGAGGAATTCCTTTTGGTTTGGTTATATTTATTTTTCCAAACATTTTGTTTGAGAGAAAACGAGATTGCTATCTGCTGTTTCCTTATTTTTTTGCAGGAAAGCAAAGGGTTGTTGACTTCCTCTCCCCTCCCTTCCTTCCTTCTTTACAGCAGGCATGTGTCATGAGGCAAAGGGAAGTGGTAAAATAAACCTATCTATCTTAGAAAGAAATCAATACCAAAAAAAAAAAAGTTCTAATTGAAACTTGATACTCCTAAGAGCTGGTGTTGAATTCATACAA
>JAVCKT010019027.1:0-15145 GCA_032273925.1 Rhynchotus rufescens | reverse complement strand
TATCGACCTGCACAAGGTAACAGTTCTTCCTTTTCCAAGCACGTGTTGAGCAGTCAGCCAGGCCGGATAAGCTTGAGATCACTGATATTTGTGTGGGCTTTATATATCATGCAATGTAATTTGGTTTAGTGGAACAATCACGGGCATTCGTGATGCCTGTCCTCATGTAAAGAACCTCTGTTAACCGATTATTCTGCCCTATGCTTTACAAATGGCATAGGGCAGAGCATTTGTGACATATGACTTTCCTCCACAATGTTAAGCTACTTGCCCCTATGGAGTTATACCTCTGTTGATGTCCTCAGTCCCCATCCTGCAGCCAAGGAGTGAGGAGACCACAGTCAACTCTGCTGTGAGCATGTTAGCTCATGGCCTCAGGGGATGCATGCACACTACATAACTGCAGGGAGGCCATGACCTTGTCATATGCTACACCACTGTGGGATTGCTGGCGGCATCCTGTGTTGACCTGTCTTGGGGGATTGACACATGTTCTCGTAATTGGGTCTCCCAGCCCTTGCTGTCTCCCTTGCTGTCTCCCGGCCCTTGCTGGGAGAGGGTCACAAGCTTTCAGGGGTCACGACCTCTTCTAGTGCACATCAGGAACTTTGGGGACAGGATGTCTGAAGCCTTCTTCTGTGTGTAACAAAAGGTCACTTCCAGACAAGGTTATGAGTCTCTGGCCTCAGTGGAGCTTCCCCACTCCCTACTGGTTCTCCAAATTAATTGAGAATTATTTTTCAGCCACTTCCCCTTGACAGCTACTCTGAAAAGCTCTGGTCCATGAAAACAAAGCACTTGCCTTGGCCTCATGCTACAGCCGAACATGCCAAGCACATAGCCAGTCGGCCGTTTCTTCCCATCACTCCAATGGGGACACTACAGGATGCTTTGATCGTGTCCTCTGAGTGAGCACAGCTAGGCTGTAAATCAGTGTTCCTGCTGCTCTGAACTCTTTCCTTCAACCAGCACCTTTGAGAGATGGGACATGCTTTTCCTCTCAGTGCAGGGGTGAGGCAGGGTGAAATCTAGACTTGGCAATTTGGCCAACAGACTTCTCTGCTTTCTGTTGCTTTGGCAGGAATTTTCCACCTCAAAAAAAACCCTTTTTTTCCCTCTTCCAGCCAAATAATACAGGCAAGAGGTCAGGTTCTTTCTCACATAAAGAATAATCATATTACACTTATATGATAAACTGAAAAAGTGCCAAATTTCTTTTTATAGCTTCTTTATTGCTCCTTTATGTATAAAATGAAGAGAACTGTGATTTACCTGATAACTTTATAAGGCTGCCCTGTGAAAGAATTCTGGGAGTGCAGAATAGGCTGAGATCATTTTAAGAGAAATAGTTAATCAAAATACACAAACACTGGGCCGCTACTAAGGTTTATATGTTGCCTCTCCCATCTTAATTGTCATGAAGGCAGTGCACGTGAGGGCAAGGACAGTGAATAAAAGGAGAAATCAGAAGTAGGCTCAGTAAGACAGCAGTTCCCCAACATTTCTGATGATTTCTCCACTTCCAGCCACAAACTCTACTTCTGTAATCACATTTCCAATGGACTCAAGATCTATGTTAAACATGCCATGACCCTGGAGGCGTCACATTCAGTAACTGGGCTCCAAAACAGCTTCCACTCCAGGCAAATACCCAACTGCTTTTAAGATGGAATTCAATACATTTCTGAAATGCAGTCCCTGCAAGAACTGGGGACCAGACTGGCTGCGCCAGGCAGCTCTTATAATTTTACATTCCTTGGCTGGAGACAGGTAGGGAATGTGAATGTGTACATTTCTGGTACAAAGCCAGACTGCAATCTGTGTTGCGATGGACTTTTCTTCACTGCCTCTCTGCTGTCACTCTACATCAGCTCCTCATTTGAAGTTCTCAGGTGACTCTTTTCAGTTCCAGAGGGATTTTGCCCTGTGGACAAAACATTAATTGCAGGCTGTGTCGATACTATCATCACACTCATTTTGTGTCCTTGCAGATGCCAAGCTAGTGGAACAATCTTTTGGGCAGTGCAAGCCCCAGAGGGCTGATGATCCCCTGCACATTCCACCTGATGGAGGAAAACACCAGGGCATTAAAAAGTCATCCATAACCTTTACATGTATTTGTGTGTCCCTACTGCTGCAAAAGCACTGTCCTCTAAAACTTACCTATCCAAGTGTGAAGCTTATGCAATTGTATCTAGGCCTAGTGGCCTGTCGGTCCTTCTAGCTCTCCAGGGGCTGCACATGTCTCAGTTGCTCAGGTGCTCTTCTTCTTATGACCCGCTTTATTGAAAGGTTGTGTGAAAGCCATACTTCCCTGCAATTGCTCTGAATTCACTGGTTCCTTCCCCAGGGATGCTTTGAAGCAGTCATGTTGCTCTGAAGAACTGTTAAGGCATTTTAGCCTGTGGGTCTTGGGTGAAGGTGCTAGAGACATGAACTGCAAACCCTCTTGGGCTATTTGGAAATCTCAGCCCTGAGATTTAAATCGAAGGTGCAGCAAAAAGGTAACGTGCAGGAAGTACAAAGAGGTCACCTCTTTCTCTCAAGCAGCGGTTTCCCACAGATACACAGGACATGTCTGCCATGCAGAAAGGCGACAACAATAAAATCAGTTCATGCCCATTGGCCAGTGCTATGTTTTGAAGAGGCAGGAAGGCCCGTCACGCTTATACAGTTGCCTGATGAGAGCAGGTGATTAGAGCACAGTAGGCAGTCCTGCAAAACCACCAGCCTGATGCCAGAATCCCACTGACACTGTGGACCACAGATGAGTCATGTGTAGGGTCCAGACAGCAAAAAAATGAGCAAGCACCTTCAGTGCTTCATATTTTTTTTTCCTGGTGCAAATCACTATTGTGACCTCTTGGTGTAAGTACACCAATTACAAAACCACACAAATTAGTGCCTGCACCTTCTTACAAAATGCCAGCAGAGGAAACACACGGGAAATGTCCTGAGCCCTGAAAGAAACTCAAAATCACTCAACCATTCCCATAAGCAAAACCCAGACAGAGCCAGTAGGCCTAACAACATGTACTGAAGGTGGCAACCGTGCTGCAGCATGCCCACAAATGCACATGTCTAATATTGTGCATAATTTCCAGGGCATCTGCTGGGCTTGCACATACTCCCTTTGAAGACTGTGGATCTTGGAATGTGACTTTGTCACTTGATATCAAGGGGTTGCTAATGAGCTTTGGGCATGTTCTGTTCCTAAAATGGCCCAGTGGGACATCCCAGCTACCACGTGTACTGCTATAGCCAGAGACAGAGGAATGGAGCTCAA
This sequence comes from Rhynchotus rufescens, assembly GCA_032273925.1. Classification (NCBI taxonomy): domain Eukaryota; kingdom Metazoa; phylum Chordata; class Aves; order Tinamiformes; family Tinamidae; genus Rhynchotus; species Rhynchotus rufescens. Next base: position 11,859 of record JAVCKT010019027.1, on the reverse strand, counting down.
ACTCAGAAACCAGGATGCCAGTGCAGGACTGAGAGTACTAACACACCATCCAGTTTGCAGAATATGTGGTATACATTCAGATACAGAGGTACAGCGTAGCTCAGTGCAAAAATGAGACATAACTTTTCACTCTACTGTTATGAAACAAATGCCTGCTATAGATTTTTTTAGGAGTGTCTTCTAGTCTTGCCTAAATTAAAATTAGATTTTGTTTTCCTGAAAGAGGTACATGGTTGGGGTAAGTTGTGCCCAAGGTTCTTCTCCTTTTATCACTCCATTAAAAATGTCATGTTTCATAGCTTTTCAGTAGGATATTGAGCAATATGAATATATATGAATATTGCAAGACTGGGACATCACTGAATATCTCTGTGCAGATGACACCATTCTACTCATGTGGATTCATGTACTCAGCATGAAACACATTGCTCCATAGAAGAAATTTTAAAAGTCTATGTACCTCCCAAGTTCTATCTTGGTGTTTGATTTCCCCTAAGAAAGATTTGACCCTAATTTATCTGAGTCTTACAGATTTCAGGAACTCAAGGTGAACTCTCCTTCCTTCTTACAGAGTTCCATAGAGGGAAGCAGAGATCTCTGTCCTTGTTCCAACGCTACTAGCAAACAGCAGGCAATCATCATAGTGGGAGGCAAGAGACCAGCTGTGTTTGAGGCACTCAGATGCATTTCTCAAAGGATGTGCATGCTAATTTGCTGTGTGTTGCCATATATGTTACGCAGTGAGCTGTTGATGATATGGGGCACCCACATCACCTCAACCACTGACTCAGGTTCATTGTGATAAGCAAGGATGGACTGACTGTCTTCCCAGCCTGGTGTGATTTGCCCCAGCGGCCAATACCGGAGATGGATGGCTCATAGCAACATGTATTTACTTCCCAGGTGTGGCTCTATAAAGGCAGCCTCTGCCAACACAGGCCGATCACACGACTACATGGTGTTTCCAGACAGAGTCCAGAGGGCACGACTGGCAAGAGTGCCACGCTCCTTGTGTGCTCTCAGCGGCGCTGTGACTATGACAAAACCAGAGTGAGCCAGTCTGCCCGGTCACTGGGGTCATGCTGGTGCCAACAAGGGTCCCCCAACTGTGGTGATGATAGCGGGGTGTCAAGTTTAAGACATCTTGAGACCTCTGAATGCAACAGACTATCCCTGCTGACTATCAGTTGTGGATATTATAGACGATGAGGTCACAGCACTGCATGTGATCCTGATAAACCTAAGAACACTCTGGGGGCCGGCTGTGCAAGCAGTTAGTGCACGAAGTATTTCATTTTGGGAGATCTGTCATCACTTGACAAGTGGGATGTTTTTGAGTTTTCTGGTGAGCTTGTATTCACATAAAAGAACAAAAAGGACCTATCAAACTGTATGCAGCACCTAAGAACGTAGCAGGGTCTCACTGACTCAGACCAAATATTCACTTAGTCTTGGAAATGGCCAAAAGTGGTTTTGGTAGGTGTCTGGTGGAAAGTGTCATAAGATCAGGGCAAGAAGTAGCAGGTCTCTGCTGCAGAGATACTCTAGAGCAGAATGAGTGCAGGGCAGTCAGCCTGGAGCTGGAGCAGTGCTAGAGGTGGTAGGGAAGGAAGGGTAGACATTCTTGGGCAAGAAATGCTGGAGAGCTAGAGCATTTGACAAGGGTCTGCTGTGCCGGAATGGAGGGGCACAGGCAGGGCTAAGTGTGGGGACCATAGCGCTAAAGGAGTCAGGAAAATAGGGGTGAGCAAAAAGGAGGTGCATAGAGACAAGCTGTGAATTGATCAGATCGCAGAGGCACCAGGGGAGATGTGGCCTGGCCACCGAGGGCAAGGGCTCCCCTGCGGCTCAGCCTGATGAGCACTGAGCTGGCAGAGCATGGAGGGGAAATCTGCAGGATGGCAGATTATTTCTTCACAGGCTGTAGCCTGTACGAACACTCATTTGTTTCAAAATATTGTCCAGTCACAGCTATGGTCAAAAAAGAGCAGTATGAGAGGCCAAGGAACCTGAGCTAACTCAGGAACATGCACGTTTTGCTATTACTGGGATGACTTGGCACAAGGAGGAAATTTATGACCGAAAGCTGGTTTGCCAGGGCAGTTAAACAGAGCGGTGCAACAATAGGAATAAGCATATCAAATATTTGATTTTGCCTTGTAATTCCGTGCAGGCTGCTCCCAATTAACAAGGGGAATTTTGTCAGGCCTAAAATGACTTTGATATGGTAGAAAATTCTCAGCTCTTGATGTTTAACAGTTCTGCTCCTTCCCTCCCCAGCAAAAACATTTTTTTTTTTAAGTGACATGTGGACAGAAGAAAAAGTTTGAGCAAGGGAGTGGTTCTTGTCTCATTTGTAGGAAGCACATAGGGTTGACATGTGAAAACTTAAAAAGGAAAGAAGTTCCTCATGCTTTTAAGGTTACAATTCGTAAAATGAAATTCATCTACTGTAAAATCAGTCCCAATATGATACTTCAGATATTTTGTCCAAACACTTATCAGGAACAGTGCTAATGGGCTGATCTGACAAATCCATCTTGGTTGCTGCAGGTGACTGCTTTCGGATAGTTCCTGAAAGCTTTCATTGCTGCTGGCTATGCAGCCTGCAGGTTCCCATTTCAGTAGGTTGTTTCAAGAGAGGGCAATTGACAGTATGATTTACAAAGGTGTTTTTGAGCACACTTATGTGACATGGTTGTCTTTCACAGCAGAAGACTGGATGCAAAAGGGTCTTTCCATTGCTGTGTTTCTCTGTCCTCCATTATCCACAGTGGCAGGTGAGCTTGTCCTTGCTAGTTTGATGCCAGCTCATACAGATCAGCTCAGCTGGACTTGTTTCACCTTGCAGTGAAGCCTTCTAGAAAGATCTCCATCTTCATGTGGGTAGATACCTTTACAGAAGACACCCAGAAGCTTTTTCTGTAGGATTCAGAAGTCCCTAAATCCTAGGTACAAGGAGCTGACACTGAGAGCATATTCCCTAGATGCAGAGCCACAGAAGTTCAGCCTTATTGGCAGAACTTTACTGGCAGAAAAATATCTGTGCTGATGTCAATTATTTCAGGAGGACAAAGACAGATGTTTCTTCTCAAAGCAGTCAGCACTTCTGAGCTGTGCTACGTTGGTAGCAGCCAGAGTTTACATTCAGGGATGAGTGATGTGGAGCAGGGCTCAGGAAGAGGGTCGCAGACTAGCTGGGCAAGAAGCCAGAAGGGTGATGCTTTTGCAGTGTCTTTGATGGCAGACCTAAGGAGCGACTGAGCCAGTCTAGAGGTGGCAGGGGCCTCAAGCCTGTTGGTGTCTGCCTTTGAGAAGATGCAGGCTGGAGTGGAGCCTCTTCCTTCACTGCTACCAGAAAGCGGATTAGTTATCCATCCACCTTAGTGAAAGAAGCAGTACTCACTGGTCATAGGAAACATGGACTGAGCTGCTACTTATCTGTCGTTTGCAACTGCTGTTGTAAAATAATAAAAACTCAAGTGAAACCAAGCAAGACCCAGTCTCTGTGGGTCCCTCTGGCAAGAGTCCAACTTTTGGGGCAGAGGCAGACACTAGAAAAGCAAAGCAAGAACACATGTTGATGATCCTGCTTGAGACTTGTGTCAAGAATAGAATTAGCAGCATATTCAGCTGTGGAGTAGGCAAAGATGAGTGGAGGGCTGCCATCATAGCAAAGAACTAGAGGACATGTCACTGCCTTCCTCCTTCTCGTTTTACTTTCTGGGCCAACACATTTTCTCCTAAAGAGCAGGCCTCACACAAACAAGACCATAGTCTTCTCCACCATTAATCAGGGTCTCAGTTCTTTCCCTGAGCATGTCTGGACTCCTTTTGGCAAAGCAAACACATGGAGTAATAATGAGTGAGAGAGTGAGGAGAATCTGGCTCCCTGTAAATCATGGTTGAGATGGTGAAAGGCAAAAGTCTGCTCTCTTCATTGAGAACTATGGCCTGATTCTACTCTCACTGCCATTATTCATTTATCAATGTGACTCCCCCAGTTCCAGGGGTATCCTTGATGGGAACAGCTCACTTGTCAGCAAGGCAAAAAATATTTAACATTAATGGTGTTAAAACATCCGTGGAAATGTGTTGCAGTTTTACCAGTGAAGTGGTTTGGAATGGTTTTCCTCTATTATGGATGTTCTCCAAGCGCTGTGTGATTAGATGGCTTCAGGCCTGTTTGCTGACTGGAAGGATGTCCCCACCCCTTCTTTATTTTCCATTCTCTGTAGGATTTTCCCAGGTCATCTTCAGTGATCAGAATTGTGTCCTTGCTTTTGTTGAGTTGCATGAAAGGGCAACAAATCACCCACATGGAAGAAGTCAGGAGGGAATTGAACAAAGAAGTCTGAACTGATGTTGTTTGAAATTCCCAGGATGCCAGCTCGGTCTCTTCAGGCTTGGAACACAGCAAACACAAGTGCAATTCCTGAAGCGTGAGATGTCGCGGTCCACCTCGCAACCAGCTTGTCATCCAGATGTAGAGAGCGGAAATAGCAGGGCTCATTCAGATTCAGCAGAGCTGTTGACAGGCAGGAATAACCTCTGAGGAGTGCCTGGTTCTCTACCACCGATAAGAGAATTTTGGACCAAAAGGGACAAAGAGGGAAGAGCTGCTGGTATAATGGCTTTAGCAGGTGACAGGACAACAGAGTATAGGTTTTCACACCAAAACATATCTCAAATCTATTAGTGAAGATTTCTAATGCAAGGACTCGGAAAGAGGCAGACAGTCTAGAAAAAAGTCCCCTTGAGTAATGCACACTTTGGGTGTCCATGTGAACCTGTTTTAAGGGAGATTGCAATTTTAATGCACAGACCTTACAACTGCCCAGTGACAGCAAAGTAAGGTAGGAGAGGGAGGAAAGGTGGCTATAGGTATATGATTCAGAGTGTCGTACTCATCATAAGCTGCACTGAATAGTGCCAGGTTTTTAGGTTTAGAGTATGGATTTAGGAAGGATATATGCAACTGAGGATATATGTCATGATAAACCCACAAATATCTCCCTTTAATTATTCTCTTGATACCAGCTTGTGCTATATCCTGTTTTTGTCTTTGACTCTTCAGCCTGTGCTACAGGATCCTATGGCAGGGTTTCAAAGCTTCAGAAATCATTGGTTGCCCTTGTTAATTTTACATCAAGGGCATGTTAGGAAACACTTCACAGGACGTAACTGTTTTTTATCAACAGCAATAGTGCTAAGCACCTTTAAGTTTAGGGTATCTCCAAACTCACCAGTTCACCTGTATTCTCTGTCTTTCACCCGCATTCTGTATTTTCAGTACAAGGTCCACTGAACAAAAATATATTTTAAAACAAGCCTTATATTGCTTTCCAGCCCTGCTGAGTTTCATTCTGCTGCTTCTAATACTGCCTTCTTCCTGGAGGTCAAGGCAGCTGAAGGAGTTAAAACAACTAGTTCACCAGGAGAATTCAGACATGCGAGAGCTGCTTAAATACACGTAGAGAGGCAGCTGGCTGGCACGTGACATACTGAACAGATCAAACAATGCTGTTAGGAGCCAAGAACAATTTCCAGTACCTGCTGTCGTGCTCTGTCTCTCCCAGGTCCCACCTCCCTCCTTCCTTTTATAGCCAAGTCAGAGTAATATCCTCCCATGTTAGCAAAGTGACACGCACATGGTTCTGAGCACACGTGCCTCACAAGGTGACAGTTGTTCATGATTAGGCAATGTTTATGCTGCTTATGTTTGTGGCGGCATTTGAGTCAACGGATCACTTGGTGCAAATACATGCAGATCCACTGAAACCAAGGGCTAGAGTCACAGGGGCATAAATCAGTTCTTCACATCCAGAAAACGGATTGCATGGGGCAGACCTAAACCTGTGCAATGGCAAGGGGCCACCTGCGCCCCTAACACAATTGGAGCTGTTGTGAGCAGACACTAAAGCTGGACAATATGTGTCACAAATGCTTGCTTTCCTCACAAGCTTGGTTTCCCTGCATACCTTTAACCTAGGGTACTTCCTCAGACTCATGTTCTCCTAAGAAACTTCAGTTACAGAAGCCTTGCAATACCAATGTCACAGAACATCTGAGGTTGGAAGGGACATCTGGAGATCAGCTAGTCCATGCCCTCTGCTCAGGCAGGGTCACCTACAGCACATTGCACAGGAAAACATCCAGGTATGTTTTGAATACCTGCAGGTAAGGAGACTCCATAGCCTATCTGGTAAGCAGTTCTAGTGCTCTCCTTCCCTTCTTTTCCTGTCTGTTCTTGCCTCACTCTTAAGAGTTAGGCAAAGCAGGCAACTGCTCATGGCTGCTGGTTTCCAGGAAACTATTGCCTGTTGAAACCTATTGCGTACGTTGCCAATGCCACATCACAGTTTGCTGCTGAGGATAGCAGCTTGGGAGGAAATGGAGAGCATGTTTTCTCCCCACTCCAGATACAGAAGCGGCTGCGAGGTCAGCTGCTCCCACCTGTTTCTTCCAGCAGTTTTTCCCTAGAGGATAAAAAAAAAAAAATCCTATTGTGCTGAGAAGCTTTAAGATAGCTTTGTGCAGAGATCCTAACAATTCCTTCACCAACCATTTTCTGAACACCTGAGCAGCATGAGAAACACCAATGGTTTTTCTCAGAGGAAAGGTGGAATGCATTGTTGTGGTGGAGATTTGGGGGGATGAGGGTTTTTTTCCTTTCACTTTTGGTTTCTATCTTTGAAGGATAAGGAAGGTCCACTGAAGAAATGTCCTCCCGCTTGAAGCAGTGAGTATCATGCAGGAGATCATGCCATGTGTGAAGCCTGGCTGTAGTCCAGACCACAGGAGGAAGGTCAGTCTTGCAGCTGAGATTTCCCAAATGCTGGGGAAGTCGAGCTGTCAGCCATGATGTTCATCTCAAATGATTCAGTTATCCTGGCTCTTGCTGTGGGAAACCTTGACTTTAATGACTCTGACCTTGAACTTAACTGAATATAGTATAAGAAGCCAGCGTAGAAAGACAGAAAATTCATCTGTATTCAGTGCTGTGGGTCCTACAGTGGATCTGTACTGAGAAGAGTTTTTCCTGCTTTGAAAGTTTTATGCTGTGCCATGTTGCATAGCTGTGATCAGTATGTAAGCACATCACAATGAGAAATAAGCCAGAACAATCCCTCAGAGATTTCTGTAGTGAGAGCTGCCTTGCCTGGCTTCAGTGTGCCTGTCACTCCGTAGTAATCAAGTGTCACTGTACCCTTTGCTCCCCAAAGCAGTGGAAGTCTTTTTAGTTGTTTTGGATGGGAGTCTGACTTAACTGGATCCACATAGCTACCCTTTTTATTAATGAGTAGGTAACTCACTTTCTGTACAGAAACAAGATGAAGTGATGCTGAGATGAAAGTCCTGGTGGGGCTAAATAGCAGTTTGAAGGGTGATAAACTGCAGGAGCTAAATTCTGCTCTTAGTTGCCCACTTTGTCACCACACAGGGAAAATGGAAAGGACTCAATCTGGATGTTTAGGCATTGCTCTTCCCTGCTTACCTCTTTGGGATCTGGTTTTGGCAGTATGATAGGTAAAACTGAAGAAGTGGGATACATTGAGAGTCTGGAGATGGCAGATGACAGATGGTAACTGCATTTATGTTGCATTACCGATATCGATGGGATTTTGGCCATGGGCTTCAAGAGGGCTAAGATTTTGCCACACATTCCTAAGGAATTTCTCTATTGTACCATTGTCTTGTCTGCTGTGACATTTGTTGATGATGAAACAACTATATCCTCAGGGCCACTTGTCTCCTGCTCTCTGTTTTCATAGAACTTCATCTATTTTTATTTCTCTCCGACTGTATTTTCTGCTTTTAGGTAGTATGTACGTATGCATGTATGTGTATGTATCTATTCCTCCTCCTATTTCAGCCTGATTGCTGCCTTGCTCTCAGCAATCCCTCAGCTCTCCCTCTCATGTACTCTCTGAGGTATGTGCCCACAGAGGTATTTTTATTTGCCAGCCTGAGTAAGCTTTCTGTTTTGGCCGCAGGTACTGAGATAAGCAGCAAATGGAGCTGAGTTCTCCTGTGTCACATTTTAGTTCTTTCCATCTGATAGAGAAGATGACCTCTCTGGCTGTGTTGGGGAGGTCTGGTTGCAAGGGCAAAAAAATATAGACTTAACCTTGAACGAAATATTCCTCTATGACTCTAGCAATAGGAAAACCTGTCAAAGGGCATTAATCTGCACGTGATGATCCTTGGAGCAAGTAGTTCTTAGACCAAACTAGAGACCAAGCTAGGTGCTGTATGACTCTGCTCTCTTCTATTGAAGAAAGGAGAGTTGTGATGGGTCAGAGGTAAGGCTGTAGTGCTGTTTTGTAGTGTGGCACAAAGTGACATAACTCAGGCAGCTCTGTGTGATCATGGAAGTGCTGAACCTTCATCATCATCTACCGTGAACAAAACACCAAGGTAAACTAGATATCCTGCTGTACAGAAATGCAGATGCCAAGTGCAGGTGTAAAATGTTCCTCACATGCTAAGATTTGAAAGGATCTCAAATAACACTGGCAATGTGCTTTAAAGAACTTTTTCAAGACATACTATTTATTTATTGCTGCAAACCTGAGTTTTAGAGAGCTAAAAGGAAGTTGTGGTCTTAGTTGTTATGAAACCAGGATTCAAACAGGCCCAGGGAGAGGACTGATCTATATTGCTTCAGTGAACGAAGTCTCTGAAAGCTTACCATCTTATCACACAGTATCAGATAGTATCGAACCTCCTGTAGTGAACGCTATAAAGTGCCTAGTATTCTGGAGACTTTGCTTTGTGTACTGCCCTGCCACCCTTGCCAGCTTTGCAGCAGATGATGCTGGGAAGGGGAAGCCCTTTTCTTCTGAACAGAACTGCAATGGCTGTCTTCTTATACCCGCATGGTGGAGGTGTAATTTCTATGTACCTGGGGTCACAAAGGTCCATCTCATCCATCATGACTTGCGCGCGCCCATCTGGAGACATTAACTCACTCTTTCCTCTCAGCGCGACATGAAGGAAACTGTGACGCTTTTCCAATAAGATGTGTGCGTGTGCATACACGACTGAGGCTAATTCTGGTTTACATGGGTGCTAGCTCAGCGTGTGCGTCCTTGCACGTAGTAGCAATGGGGAGGATGGGGGTGTGTGCTAAGATGGGCAAACTGCTACATTCTGGCAGCCTTGTTGCACGTATTAAAATAACGTCATCCTGGCTTGTTGTCTCTCCTCTTGTGCTCTCTCCCCTCACTCAACAAAGCCTAAAAGGAACAAGCTGCAGGTATTAAAATAGCTCCTCTCTTGCTTGCTCGATCTATTTCAGGACGCTGCTTGCATCTTGACACAGATAGAATACAGAGACATTGTGGAAACCACAGCCACAAGAGGCCATCAGCCAAAACTAAATGATTTCCCAGCTTACGCAGAGCAGTTCATTCTCACCTCGTCCTCCTTCTCTGCTTAAAATAACAGCGGGAAGCTGTTTGGCTTTGTTTTCTTGGATTCTTCTGCTTGTTGTGCTCAGCCTGCTCAGCCTGCTGGTGCTGAGAGGAGAAACTGCAGGCAGTTTTGCAGCATCAGAACTTTGTTTTCTTCTGAACGTATGTGGGACTTCCAGAACCACCAGAAAAATGAGAGCCCCACAGGGATTTTCAGAATGTGTTTTCAAGGAGCAGACAGTCAGCTGGTGTGAGTCACTCTAACTGCATCGATTTACTGGTTTAGACTAGAGATTTGGTCATTTAGCTGGTTCTAGGTTGACTGGAAAGGCAGTGGACAAGTATCTTGAAAGAATAGCTATGTCTGATTACTCTGGGAAAAGTCTCCTTTGCTGGTGTCTGTGACTTTTGTGTGGCTAAACCAAGGCTTGACCCATGGAGCTGCACTACTTTGTACCAGCTAAAAATCCACCCTCTGACATCCCTCAGGGGATATGGCTGATTAGGCTACTATGAACAAACTATAAAAAAGGCACAAATACTAACTGCCTCCCTTATCTATTCCCAGTTTTCACCCTGCCTGCTTGAAGGGGCTCATGCTTTCTGCCCTTCTCACTCTCAGATGCATAGGTTGTGTTCCAGCTCCTTCTTCTACCTGGATGTATCTGCTGTTCACCACAGAAGAACAGATAATAGTAGGTCTATTCCATGCTAGCCTTCATATTAGTGGGTAAACTAGACCCCATGTTTGGATCTAAAGTGTGCCAGAATGTGTGAAAAATTCAAAATGTCTCTGCAAGAGGTGAAGGTGCTCTTAACTCTTACAAAGATGAGTGACATGAAAAAATTTGGACTCTCTCAAATCAACAAAAATATTAGCCTCATTTCCTCAAAAGATGTAAAAATGCAATATATGAATTGCAGAGGAAAACTGCAAACATGAGCCTTTAAGGCCACATGTCTCAGCCTCAGAAGGGTTTGCTGGCACCTTTGTCTCGGGATGAACCTTGCTGATTTGAAAGTGAGCTCGCAGGCCTTGCTTAGAGTTTGATATGATCATGTAATGACACTAACTTCGTGATCCAAGGTGCAAAGTGTTCTTCTGTGTGTCCCATGGGTTTTCCATTTGTTGTAGACAAAAAACATGAGTGTTTGCAGTGCTTATGCTGGGTCATGATAGAGCAACTAGCCGCTTTGACCTTTGTAAACAGAAGTAGTGCGTGGATGCAGGATTTAACCTCAAGTAGCGAAGGTTTCTAAGACTCATTTAACACTATCCAACACTAGGTAAATATGTAGACTAGGAGGTCTTCAGGTCAGAGACACCATTTGTTTTCAATAATAACAAATTTGCTCTATAACTTGAGCTAAGAAAATATTACACTTGTGTGTTTGCTACTATGCACCGAGAAAACAGAATAAGAATCAAATTTCATGAGGTAGTTGCTTCAGCGTTTGCTTCGTGACAAAAATAGAATGTAAACTTGGAATACTTTTTTTTTGAATGAAAAAATATACAGTGTTTAAGTTCGGATTTTTTTTTATTGACATTTCTGAGACGAATGGTCTATTCCACTATTTCAGGTTGCAATGTTTTGTGCTATTTTATTTAATTCACCACAGTGCTTCATTTAGAGGCAGTTCAGCATTACAAAGTATTTCTATATGGAGGCACATGACTCAGGTTCAACGGCAGCCCTATTTCCTCTTAAGAGCCAGAAGACTGTTGTTTTATGGGACAGAAATGCAAACTACAGCTCTTATGGGACTGTGTATCACAATATGCAATAAACTTGAAAGAAAATATTTTGGACTGGGTCAGCAGCAAAGCATATAGTCATTCATACAGACTTACCTGATTCAGAATATATGGCTTTGATTTTCCTAGTGGAAAGCTAAGAAAAATAAACGTCTTAGGAAGTAAACAGTTTCAATGCTTCTAGAAAGTCTGTTTCCTTTGGAAATAAACTATAGCAGAAATTTCCTGAATAGACTTATTTTAATATAAACACAGCTTATTGTATCCTTTTTTTTTCTCTCTCTCTCTCTCTCTGTCTTTAGGCTTAATCATTCTGCAGTCAAAGAGAGCCTGTCCTTCAGATTTGGATCAGGTTTGAAGTCACTTGCGTGTTTCAAACCATAAAGTGTTTGTCATGTCCTTCTGCATGGGCCAATCCATAGATGTAACACACAGACTATTGTCAGTAACTTGAGTAATTACCTTAATTCAGACAGAAAGGTCAGTGGGACCAAATGTTGCTGAGGCCCTGTGGTTGGGGTATTTTATACCCACACCCTCCCACACATGTTATTATTTGCTCCTTTTTCTTTCTTTCTTCCTTTTTTTTTTTTTCTGGGCACTGTTTTTTCTTTTTCTTTCTTTCTTTCTTTCTTTCTTTCTTTCTTTCTTTCTTTCTTTCTTTCTTTCTTTCTTTCTTTC
>JAVCKT010019026.1:0-13343 GCA_032273925.1 Rhynchotus rufescens | reverse complement strand
GCGGCGGCGGGGGGGCCCCGGCGTCCGGGGGGGCCGCGGCCACCGGGCGGCCGCCGCCGTCGGGGACCAGGGGCAGCTGCAGAGCTGGGGGGGGGGCAGAAAGAAGGAAGTATTTTTAGAGAACTGTTTGGTTTAGATAAGATTTTATATTTTATAGTAGTGGATAACCTGTGTTCTAATGTTGAATTATACACTTTTTACTATCTAGAACTGTTACCAGCATGTGAGACTTCAGTGAAAAAGCTACAAGAGTACATTGTTTTGGCTGTTGACAGATGTTTGAAAACTTTTTCTTTTGAAAGCCTTTCTGAAGGGGCTGTGCTGTAGCCATGGCAAAGAGCTGAGCCCCCTGGTCAGGAGTCACTTGCAAGGAGGCACGGATGAGTGAATGCCAAGAGATAAACGTTTTACCTGTGACCAAGACTCTCTGCTGTGGAGAATTGACTAAGCAGTAGGGGGAAAGGTGACCAAGCCTTAGGAAATCGTGAAGGCAGTGGATAAGGGAGGTGTGGAGCTGTTACTCACTGATTTGCCACAACAGAAGGCCTAAGATGAGCTTGAAACTTGAAGCCGTGGTAGGCACTTGAACCTCCTGGTGTGAGCTGCCGCAGGAGGTTGTGGAGGCAGATGACAAGGGACGGGATCAAGGAGGGGCCTGTTAAATTCAGGGACACCTGTTTATCTCTCTGTAGATAAATAGTACTAAATATAAGTACTGCAAGTATCATAAGTAGATACTGAAAGTACTCACCTCAAAAATCCCCCATTAAAGCATGCTAGCTGCCAGCAGAGCTGTAGGAACTGTGGTAGTCTGCAAAAGCATTTCTTATTGCTCTGTTGGAGATGGAGGATGGACCTCTGTGGGGGACCCTGTGGGGCATTTCTTATGTGGGGCACTGAGAGAGATGTGAAACATTTTTAACATTGTAAGTTTTAAGACTTTTGATGAATTCTTCTACACATATTCTTTAATACTAAAGAATGAAAAGTTCCATCTTCTGGCTACAACTCCAACCCTTAATTTAGGATAGTGTTTGAGGGAGAAGGCAAGTAGTAACACTTTGGTGTTCTGATAGTATCTAAGCTACAGGAACAATCTCTTGGGATTATAAAAAGGTGGATACATAGGACAGCTGTAATGATGTATGACCACAGATTGCTGAAAGACTTTTTTTTTAAATGCCTATCACCTAACCCAGCCCCCTCTAACTCTGAAAGAGTGTGATAAGTAGTTTCAAATAATTATATTTCTGTATATGATGTGAACATGATGTGATCGTACATGATAGGGAATATAGAATCATAGAATCCTTAAGGTTGGAAGGGACCTCTAGAGCTCATCTAGTCCAACCCCCTGCTCCAGCAGGGACACCCAGAGCACGGGACACAGGGCGGCATCCAGGCAGGTTTGGAAGATCTCCAGAGAAGGAGCCTCCCCAGCCTCCCTGGGCAGCCTGTGCCAGGCTAAACAAATAGTTTAAAAATAGAACTGCCTTGGAAGGACTGAGCAGATGAATGATTTTTTTTCTTAGGATGGAACTATTGGAAATGTTATATTCATTGAAAATTCACTTCCTTTGCTCCTTCTCCCAGTATTTTAAGGGCTAGCTTCAGCTCGTTTCTCAGTACCCAATGTCTCACTTTCTGATTGTCAGCGTTTCTTATGAGATGGAGAATTAGCTTCCTCATTAGCCCTTTGGGAATAATTATAGACATTGAAAGGCTGAAGCTGGAGTTGAATGAATTCCAATTTTTTTTTTTTTTCCTCTCTCTCTTCTGGAGAGCAGTGGGAATTCTTATAGTGTTTTGAATGGAATTTTTACTGCGGCTGAAACTCTGCAGCTCTACTTGTTCCTTTGCAACCAAGAGGACAGCTCTGGCATCCTTAACCAATTTTACTCTCTAAGTAATCAGACCACATATCAGAAATGGTGTATCTGTAAAATGATAAGTTGAAAAAAAAGAAAACCAAGCTGTTCCCTTTGGTTTTGCTGGTGCTAATAAAGGTCATGTTTGCTCTGAGACAACTTCTATTAAATATATTACAAAGGTCTGGAACTTAAGTTTGTGTACTGTCTTCTTCCATGATTTCCTCTTTTAAAGCTTTAACATGAAGACAGGTAAAAGAATATTCTAATAAAGGTCTAGTGTAATCTGTTTGATAGAAAACAGGCTAATGCACAATGGGAAAATATGCCTGAAGGCGTGAACAGTGTCACCATATGCAGTTTATCACAGAATGCTTTCAGTTGGCAGGGACTGCTGAAGCAGATCTACTCCAATTCCCCTGCTTAAGCAGGATCAGCTAGAGCATGTTGTGCAGGACCCTCTCCAGACAGCTTTTGAGCACCTCTAAGGAGGGAGACTCTACAACCTATCTGGGCAACTCCTTGCAGTACTCAGACTTATAATGAAGAAATTTTTCCTCTTGTTCAGTCATAACTTACTGTTTTTCTATTTGTGCTTCTTGCCTCTCATCTTTACACTGGGCCCCACTGAAATGAATCTGCCTCCCTCCTCTTTACACCCCTACTTGAAGTATTTGTAGGAATTGAGAAGATCCTCCTGAGCCCTCTCTGCTCCAGGCTGAACCATCTCAGTTCTCAGCCTTTCCTTATATGAGAGATGCTTCATTCAGTTCATCATCTGCACTCAACTCTTTCCAATAGCTCCAGGTCTCTTTTACTGAGGAGTTCAGAAGTGGACATGGTGCTCTGGATGTAGTGTCCCCCAGGCTGAGTTGATCTTTGTAAGGCAACCCAAGATATCACTGTCTGCCCTTACCCCTCAAGAACACGTGGGTGGCTCATGGTTATCATGTTGTCTGCCAGGACTCCCAGATGTCCCTCTGCAAGGCTGCTTTCCAGCAGGTCAGCCACCAGCATGTACTAGTAAGGGGGTTATTTATGATCGTGACCCTCGAAGCTTGGCCTTTCAAAGAGTTTTCAGTCCATCTCATTATCTACTCATCTAGCCTGTACTTGCTGAGCTTGGTCTGGGAGACGTTTATTGAAGTCAAGGTAGAGAACATGCACTGCTGTTCTCTCATCTGCCCTGTAGGTTATTCACATGTTGTTTAAGCCTCCTTTTTCCCATTTGTGAATCTATGCTAACTGCTCTTGATTGTCATCTTATCCTCCATATACTTGGCGAGGATGTCCAGGCTGAGCTGTTCTGTTCTGTTTCCAGGGATGGGAGGTGAGGCAGACTTGGGAAAAGGCTTATGCCTAAAGGGGTGTGTGAGGAGACAATCCTATTGAGTCATGGAGTTCAGGTCAATCTTAGTTCCAGATGTGGGAAACAGTGCAACAGTTTTTACCTAAGGGAGTGGGTGTGAAGGAAATGTATGCGAAGGAGTTGCTCACGTTGCCATCATGTTGGTGGATCAAATCAGATCCACCAGGATAAATCTGACCTTAATTCCAGACTTGGTCAGTGGTTTCTAAGCTGAAGGGCGACTTTACAGAACTTTTCAAAGGAGACCCTCCCACTGAGTTACATGATAAGATTCAGAGAGGACCCCCCTCACTTTCTAAACTCCCCTGGGGAGGAGCTGAGCTGGATACCATCTCAGCTGATGGTTTGTTTCTATGGCATTTGACAGACACAGACTATACTGTGGTCAATAATTTAGAATATTCTTTATTAAAGCAGGTAAGCAGAGGGATAAGTTGGTCAACAGGTTCAGTGTCAATATGAGAACGAACCACTACACCAAGAAGAATCTGAAAGCTAAATCCCAATCAAAAGACTAAGTCCCAAAACTAACATGTGCAAATCTTTTACCCAAAAAAGAAGAAAGCTTGACTTCCATGAGCTTCCTCAAGTTCTGTCCCAGCCCAGGAGCGTTCTTCACTGCAGGTCTGCTCATTTGGAGGAGAACTTGGCTCCAACTCAGAAGCCTCATGGGAGTATTTTTTTGACCTCATTCTGATTTGACCTAGGTGTATTTTTTCTTTTTCTGGGTGTTTTCATCATACCATAGATGAAAGTATTTGATGTTCCCATGTACGTTCTGCAGTTAGATAAGCACGTATGCTGTGTCAAGTCAATTTTGCAGCTTCACTGCGATTCAATGTCTCAAGGTCTAAGCTGCCCTACTGCTTCTCAGAACTGTTGGCAGGCACCAATTAACCCTTTTCACCAAAGGAGGTGAGGAGGGTTGGAGTGCACCTACCACAGTATTACAGAAGACTTCTGATATTTCTAAAGGCATCCCTCAATAGGCTTTCAGGTCTATAGAGAAAATACTTGTTGACTAACTTCCTTCTTTAGCTTTCACTTGTAACTGCAGCTTTTTTTTTTCTTTTTTTTTTCCCTTGATAAAGAGGGCTTAATTTATGAATTGCAAGCAAAGCACTTTATCAGGTAATGGTAAGAAATCTTTTATGTCCCCAAAAGAAGTGTGTACAAAGAAGGTTCTTAGTGTGAAGCTACTTAACCTAACACCTGATGACTTGTCATAAATTTTCTATTTCAATGTTATTTATTTTCTTCAGTGTTTTCGTTATTGAATCAAGAATTTTTCTTTGATCTTCTCTCAGTCTCGAATGGGGACTGCTTTTCCATTTTGAGGCTCTAATGTTCTTTCTTATTAATGTTATATATGAAAATGAGGCATTCTTTTCAGTACTCAGCATAAAAAAAGAGATGATCCTATACTTTGTGCAAAGGAAGACAACCTGTATATACAGCATCAACGTACCAAGAAGTGTTTATTGCTTTCTTTTATTGTTCTTATTTATTTGAAATGGAAGACACAGCCTTTTAGTTGGTAGGAGACTAAATGTTTACTAAGCTTTTGTTTTGTGCATGTGAAATCCATTCTGACTGCTCAAAGAGCTATGATCAGCCTTCCATAGAGATATTTGCATAATGAAGTAAAAATAGAGTGCTCACATTTATCATCCTTGTTCTATTTGGTCTCTGACTCCGGAACTGCCTAGCTTTGTGTCCCAAACCATGATGATTTTCTCATCAACTCTTTTTTTTTTTTTCTGCCTAGTTTCAGACCTGGAACAAAAAGCACAAGGCTCATGGATATTATGGGAAGAATCTGGCCAATAGAGGAAAAGACAAACCTTTCAGATTTATCTCCATTGTAGTGATTTGTAAGAGAGTTTGAAAAATTTATTTTTGAAAGTTGGAATAGGAAATTTTCTTATAGACTGCCAAATCTGAATAACGTATTTAAGATGAATTTCAAGGAATGGGGGAACACTGTGAAATAGCTTAAAGTTACTCTAACAAAGAACGTGCATTGGAAGAAACAAAGAATATTTGCATATTCACATACTGATTTTAAGTAGCTGGGGCATGTTTGGTCTGAGACACACTTGTTCTAGGTACAACATAGTCAACAGGCTGAATGGTCTCTGGACTCACTGGAGTAACCAGTTTACTTTAGTGACCATTTCAAGTTAATTTTGGAAACATTTAGAGGCAAAAGGCATATTTGATGTTGTCATCTTTCGTGTTTTTTTTTTTTGCTTGGCAATAAGTGGTGATGGTAGTAGTCATGCCTGCCTGGTTTTGGTTTCCTTTCCAGAATATGGGAAGGACTGTGGGATAAGAAGGAAGCATAAAGTGGGAGGAAAAAAAAAGGAGAGAAAAAGGAAATGAAAAAAAATATATAAAAAACACAAACGTCTATTAGAATTCTTATTTGGAGAGAGGAGTTTCATATTCATTGAAAATCTCAGGGAAAAAAAACAGCAATATTTTATGTTTTTAAAAATATCTCAAAACTATAAGAATTGATTTTGAAGTGTTTTGCTACTAACAGGATAGTAGAGTTCTGAGATTGGTTCCAACAGTTCGATAATTTTAAA
This sequence comes from Rhynchotus rufescens, assembly GCA_032273925.1. Classification (NCBI taxonomy): domain Eukaryota; kingdom Metazoa; phylum Chordata; class Aves; order Tinamiformes; family Tinamidae; genus Rhynchotus; species Rhynchotus rufescens. Next base: position 7,512 of record JAVCKT010019026.1, on the reverse strand, counting down.
TTGGTTAAGATAGGGCAGGAAAAAAACAAAATATGTGAAGCACTTATCAGAAATCCTTAATATTTGTGAAAGCAGAAGCTTCACTGCTTTCCACATGAGAAGCAATGTGAAAAAAAAGGTAGGATAACCCAAAGATATCTTAAAATGTAATTACATCTGATATGGAGCCGCAAGTATTATTTATATACACATTTAATGCATAGTATGAATAAAGCAGAACTTGAAAGTAGTCTGGGGGCTTAAATGACTATTTTCCCATTTCCTAACACATTCATATTTTTGTTTCATCTCACCTGATTATAAAAGGTGAGATGAAAATTATTCATCTCACCTGAGATATTATAAAAGATTATCATTGTTTTCCAAAGCATATGTAGTTTTTTACATTGTTATTTTGTTAATATCATGTTTAAATACCATTTTAACTTTTTTTTTCATGGAATAATTCAGTTATTTGCTTCTATGCTGTCCAACTTTCATTTATAGTTGCTAGGTGTCAATGCATAAGGCAATGGAGTCATATGTCTCGAGCATAATGCATATGGTAAGCAAAATTCATATGTTCAAAAAAAAGGATCAATCTCAATTTTCAGTCTCTTGAAAAAGATCTATCCCTGGGGTGGAAAGTTAGAGACCCTGCTAAGTTATGGGGTGGGAAAAGTATTGACAAAGGTAGGGCAACTACCTGTAGGCTCAGGGCATATATTTAGCCACTGTCATTGGCACTGTTAGAGGTTTAACCCCTCTGCTCATACATAGTTTGAGTATTTTGCAGAATTATCTGCATTATGCCTCTTTGTGTAGTGTCATTCAAGCTCTCCTGAATTTGAAGAAGGATGAGGATTTGGAGAACATGGCAACTTTCCAGCAATCTTATTTATATTTCTGAAGGGAGGATTGGTTCTAGCAATAGGATAGGATAAGGTTTCCATATCAAGTCTGGTTGCCTCTTCTCTCTTCTTGTTTGTGCTATTTATTCCCTCACTTGTTCTTGGAAGATTTCAGGGACATGCTCTAGCGCAGATGCACAAAATCAGATGTCTTCTCCTTCGTACATAATTACAAGTGTTTGGAAAGAGTGAATTTGGAGAAGTGCTTGCATAGGGGGCATAGCTCCCTCCATCCTGTCCTGGTAGGCAAAATCTTTTTGTGTTGCAACTCAACTGAATGTTGCCAAGGCATTTATAATAGCAGTTTCCTGTGTACCAGGCAGTTTGCTACTGTTAGTTCTGTATGTGTTACTGATTTGTACCGTTAATGGTAAATTAACATCTAAATTGCAAATGTTGGATGGTCAATTGTCAAAGATAATGAGAGCAAATGCCACATAATGAAGTTAACATTGCATTTCATCCAGTAGAACCCTTGGGATGACATATTTAATGTTTTACACAGTTTTCTGCAAAAATTCCCACAAATTCTTTAGTGCAAAAATTCAGGTCATCCCTAATAATAACTTTCAAAGCCTTTCCTCTCTTTTGACGTATATGATGTAGTTATGTTTTCATATGCAACAGGTATCTTAAGCAAATCTGAAATACGAGAGCAAAATCAGGTCTGGGAATTCTCATTTTGCTGCCTTGGGTGAAACATCAGTATAACAAACACAAATCATGCTCTTTCCGAGGCATTTTTTTTTCTAGGGAGTGGTTCAACTCCTGAAACCAATCAAACAAAAACAATGCAACAAAGCTATGGAGGCAGCATAAAGCATAGTGGATGAATAAGGTTTGTGACTTGGAAATGAGGGTATGTTCTGCAAAGGCTGGAGATCCCGAATGGGAAGAAGAGGGCTGCTGTGGGCATGAGGCACAGTAATGAGGCATGGGAGCTACTCCCCCATTAAAACTTGCGCTTGGTGCACTGCAGAGGATTGACGTTTGCTTTTAATAACAGCCTATGAGAAGCTGGGGCGTGCAATGAAATTCTTGATAGCGATCCTATTCACCCATTGAATGCTTCTCCTACCCTGATTTTCTTAGCAATAAAGGAAACAAAACATAGTGCTATGTTCCAGGCTGCGGCGTGAGGAGGAGCTTGGCAGCTCTTACCTTGCGTGCCCTCTCTGGGATGATGCCCAGGAGTGAAGTGTTTACCTCCAAATCTTTGCTTTGCCTGAGGCATTTGCAGTCGCTTGAGCGCTGCAAATAACCTGGGATGTTGCAGCACGCACATGGGTTGGATGGCAGGGGTGGCGTGTGAGAGGAGTGCCAGGGCTTCGGAGGGCTCTGCTGCTGATGGGGAAAGTATTTGGCCTGGAGAAACATTTCAGAATATGTCGGAGAGCTGGTGGAATAGTTCCAGATCGCAACCACCTTGTGGCTGCCTTGCTGCTTCCCCAGCCCTCTTGGCAAGCAAAATAACTTTCAGCTTCATGCAGCAGGCAGAGGAGGATCATGAAGCACCTTGGTAGGGATAGTGGTGAAACCTATCAGCTCATAATGTGCAGTAGCAGTATTGAGGGGACTTAAACCTTAATAGTATTTAAAACATCTTTCCTCATTTCCAAAGTCAGATTCTGGATTTTTTTTTCCCTTGATGTACCATCATTAAAATTAATAGGCTTACCTAAACTTGGCTTCCTGTCTTTAAAGTGTAGTGGATATGACTTTTTAAAATTGTTTTGGAGCATTTAGATTGCTGAAGTGGATGAGCCAGCTTGTGGAAGGAACTGACATGCATGAAAATTGGCACAGTTGTTAAACACTGAACATTTTAATGGCGTTTTGCTGGGGTATTATTACTTCAGCTGCACAATTATGGGAGCCTGCTGCATATTAGCAGATGCTTTCCTCATAACCTCAAGCTATATGCAGCGAGTTATTTTCTTCTTCAGACTATCATCTTGAATTCTACCAGACTACTATTTTTTTTTTTTTTGGCTGGTGATGCATGCTGAAGGCAATCGTGGCTGTAATACTTTCTGCATTGTTAGGTAATGCACATTCGCAGCAGCTGCAGTGTTCAGGATCAGTCTTTTCATTATTTTTTGGCATCTGCAGTACCTATGTGAATCTGTTCGGTCCCATTTCTGCAGAAGGCAGCTGGGTTCTGATTGCGAGAAAGCAACCATCAAGTGGCTTTTCCAGAAATTGTCACCCTCAGTTGGAACTGCAGTTTGAACAGTGCAGCTCACTGAGATATTTTAAAACTTGCACCTTATTCAAGCCAACTGGGGTATATTAGAACGCCAGCTCGGAAACAGCTGTGTGCAGTCTTCCCATTTGATAATGGTGAAAGAGGGACAAAGCGCGGCTGCGCTACAACTGGCTTGTTTAGCCAGGAATACAGTCCAGGCTTTATAACACCAAGCATCCTCCTTGGTCCACTAGGAAGCAGATGTGTCTGAATTAAGTGTGCTTTAGGAAATACACCAGCTGGCATCCTGTGGTTTAGAAAAGAAATAATTCAGAATATGCAGAATAGTTGGTAAGAAGACAAAGGAAAAGCTCCAGTAGATAGTTTTCTTCTTCTGAAAGATGTCAGTGATTGAAGTTTCATTTGAATATTTAAAAAATCTTTTGCAAAAATTAGTCTTTCAAACTATCAGATAAAGTTTAATTTTTTTTTTGGGTATTTTGAGGCATATCTAAAAATACTTTTGGTGAGCATTTCTCTTGGGTGATGTCCTCACTTTTGTTTTGACCATGCTTAACTTACTTGCCCTCTTTGAAAAATAAAGCAGCAGTATTCTGGTTAATGAAAGAGCATGAGTAAATCTTTGGAATTTTGCTCAAGCTAATGCATATACTATAGGGTTTTCTGATTTGTCCTTCCTAAATTGCTGAAGAATTTAAATTTCACACAAGACAACATAAGATTTACATGCTTCATCAGCTTTCAATATTAGGTTCCAGAATCAGTTAGGACCCAAAATACCCTGGTAGAATTCCAGAAGAGAGAGAACTCCATATTCCATAGGCAGCTTCTCTTACCAGAGTGTAAGAGTGGATGCAATAATGTTGAGGATTTTCCTCTCTTTCCTCCCTCTCTTTCCTCCCTCTCTTTCCTCCCTCTCTTTCCTCCCTCCCTCCCTCTCCTCCCTTCTTACAGATGAAAGTGGTAGAATAGATAGAAGCAGCACAATATACTGTCTTTTGGAGGAGAATGGGGATTCCTTAAGCTGGATGGAGTATGAGAAGGTTGGACAAGTTCAGCAGCTTTAAGCAGAAGTTTATTAGTCCTGCAAAACCTAGTAAATATTTTGTCATTCAGTTTGGTAATTTCCAGACAGAGAGCTCTGATTGGTCACTTCATATAGTTGGTTCTATGATTTCCATGTTAGCAATATGTATCCTACTCTGGCACTCCAGCATCTGCATTTTTTCTTATCATGGCTTAACAGAGAATAAAGAGATACTGCAGTTGAAGCTGTGGATAACTGAGGAATTTGATTTTTCTTTATCAAACCTTTGTCCTCCATCAGAGCTGGAAGAAGGGAGCCAGTCAGCATAACGACTATGACTAGCTCTCATATTCCTGTGAACTGGCACATGTTGCACTGTATGTAGTGAGTTTGTTTCATGGGACTCTTAGGAGTGCCATAGGTCTGAGCAAGTCGGGATGAGTTGAATGTTTTGCCTGTGTGATTTGCCTACAAGAGGATGTATATGTGTATGTATTTATCTGAGCTTCATAATGATTGGAGCAACAAAGCAAGAGCATTTCCAATGCCTGAGTGTTTGGCACTTCTCCCGTTTTGTCCAGGTGTGATTTCTGAGTTGATCCAGAACACACATCCATGAAAACAGCTTGTAGCCCTGAGCATAAATAAGGCGGTGTTGGTACCACTCCGTATTTTGACCTTCTATTTGGGAGTTCATGTTTAAGAATCTTGGTGTCTTTGGGAGCTATGAGTGTGTTGATGGATTCTGGGATGTTTTCAGTGGTGGCTTCTGGGACATGGAGGAGAACACAGTTCGTTCTCTCTGTGTTTTTTTTTCTCCTAAAAATTTAGTTGTATTTTTTCTTTGTTTTTTTTTTTTTTTCTTTCCACACTTATTTTGCTCAAAAGCATATTGTGGTTTGAAAGCGCATATAAGCAAAATGCAGTATGGAAGGGCATTCCTATTTCTTTCATGTTCTTTGTGGCTCGATTTTAGCTTTAATCATTGCCGTCTTTCCACTTTTCTTTATTCCAGCAAATAAACTGCATCTGATGATATCTCCTTCCTTATTCAAGCAGCTCTTCAATGTGGAAATAGAAAGAAACATAATCTATTTCTGTGTTAATTTCTGCGTGCTCAGTGGTTCTTCTGTGTTGTGCTAAAGAGTGGGAGCACTGACGTGGGCAACCCCCCTTCTCCCTAAGCCTCCGAAGCTGTTAGCTGCAGGCCATGATCATCAGCAACATCCCTTTTTCAGGATGCTCTGACTCAAGTCACAGTGTGTGTGGTGCAAGCTGTGAGGGCTGGCACTCCTCCTTAATACAGCAGGCGAGCTGTATTAAGAGCTGCAAGGCAGGCAAGACCTGAACTTGCAGAATCCCAAACTTTACTTTTTGTTTCTCTGTGTGTGTTCTGCCTACATCACTAAGGCAAATTCAGACTTTGCTTTCAAGTTGTGTTTATGTAATTGTTTAGATTAAATGCATTGCTAGAGTAAAAGTTGAGACTTTCATGCAGAAATTCAAACTTTAAAAAGAGTGTGAGGGGACAGTGGGAGAGTTGACATGCATGTAGACAGCACTGATATTACCAGGCTTACTTATATTAAAAAAATAAAAAATAAAAATAGGGGAAGGTATATAGCCTTCATGCAATATTTCAAAGCCTAAAAATTCAACTTCTTTCTCTTGTGTAGTGAGCGCATTTATACATCACTGGGTTATTTTAGAGACATGATGCTTGTGGTTGTCTGAAAGTTGGATGCAAAGAGAAGGTGAATGCATTGGTTTCGCAGCAATACTAAGCTTCAGCTAGTGCCTAGATGCTGCAGTTCAGGATGAGCTTCCCTCCCTTAGCTTCATTGCCTGGTCCCTGGGCTGTGGAGACACTGTCAGATTGGGTGGAAAACAATGTGTCCTTGTGTGTGTATAGGATATGAATTTGGAGTTTAGAAGGAAGTAAATGTTAAAAAAAAACTCAAATAATTTGTCATAGTGTTCAGGATGCTGGTGGAAAAAAAATGTGGCGAGGTAAATGTAGATCTCTTCCCATATGGCTCTCCCATAGGCTTCTTCCTGCATGTAAGAAGTTTCTTTGGTACAGACTGCTTTTATGAAAGACTGTTTCACTAGTTTTCTTGACACATTCGCAAGTCAGAAAAGCATTGGCAAGACAAAATGTGAGTGCTTTCAGTCACCTAGTTTAGTCACTTTATGTGAGTGAGTAAACAGTGACTTCTGGCAGCCTCATGCCTTTGGTTAGGTTCAAAGGTGAAATGGTCCTTGTTAGTGTCCTAGTTGTATGCCAAAACCTTTCTGTATCAAAGACATGAATGCTTGAATTAGGTTAGACTGTTTCTATTCCTCACTTGTGATGTTTTTTGTTGAAGTGTGTCTTGCTGCTGCATGATACTTGCCTTGCTTTTTCAAGACAGACAACAATTGGTTATCAGCTGCATTTTTTCTTTTTCAAAAATGAAAAGTAATCTAGATTTTTAGATGTTTGAAATGTTTTTATCTTTGATTCTTACAATGGACTTGCATCTTGAAGTGTTCTTAAAGATGCTATTTTTATTTTTACTTTATTGTTTTGAGTTCTTAGTAACAGCATTTTTTCCTTGGACTTTTTCCAGTTTATAGGCAGGTGAGCAAATGCTGAAATTCTGCCTGCCTGAATTTTGTCGAGAATTTCACTCATGCCCATATTTCATCCTGTGCTGGACACTTGTTTAATCTGAAGAGTGATTAGGGCAACAAGGGAAATGTAGAGATTTTTTTTTTTCAAATTTATGTCTTGTGGATTTAACCTAACCATTCTTTTCATTTTTTACTATTTCTTTGTTTCCTTATGTCCTAGGAACTGATGTGAGGAATCCTGGCCCCTGTTGTGCTTGGCTGTGCGCAGGCACAGACCAAAGGCAGTAGATCATTACAAAGCGATGGTGCCTAACAGGTAGGTAAGAAACTGTATTTTACTCAGGAATGCCAAGAACAGATTGTAAGATGCTATTTGGGGGGAAGAAAAAAAATGGTAGTGAGACAGCTTTTTGGGTCTGTGCAGCTATTCTGTCTCTCTTGCCTGGAAATAGGAAGAATGCAAGAAAACAGGAAATTGTCATTCTTTTTTTCTCCTTGCTCTCAAATTATGTTCCACTTCAAAAAGGGACACTGGCTAAAAGTGAGGATGCAGGTGGCCTAGATGCTATTTCAGGGTGCTATTGCTTACCCTCAGCCTATAAAAGACTTAGGGAAGCCAGTAGAGCTAAATCATAGAATCATAGAATCCTTAAGGTTGGAAGGGACCTCTATAGATCAGCTAGTCCAGCTCCCAAAGATCTCCAGAGAAGGAGACTCCACAACCTCTCTGGGCAGCCTGTTCCAGTGCTCTGTCACCCTCACTGTCAAGA
>JAVCKT010019020.1:0-12857 GCA_032273925.1 Rhynchotus rufescens | reverse complement strand
AGCCCTGCTCCTCTCCATGTCAGCGACCATCCTAGAGCTCTCAGACGCAGTTTGGTAAGCAGCAAAAAAAAAAAATGAGAGAGAAGATTGGTGAGGACAGGTCAGCAGCCAAGGCAAACAGTCACTCATACAAGGGATCTGTTTCCAGTATTTCAATGTTCAGACGTTTAATAGGTGTTTTTTCCCCTTTGGTAACAGTTCAATCACCTTTCCCTTAGCTGAACTGCTTCTCAGATGGGAAAACAGGAGCAACCAACCAAGACATGTTTGGAGCTCAAGGCTGTTTACTCCTGTGTTGTGCTTTCTCACAGAAATGCTCAGCTCCTTGCGGCCCTATCCCTATGAGGAATGAGGAGAGACTATGTTTGTGGGCAGGTAACCCACTGTGGCCAGACTTTGTAGCATCACCTTAATGCAGAATTCGGTGCCCCGACGTCCTCCTCCCAAGCCCTGGCTTTATCTTGCACGGGGCACGCGCCACACGCTCCTCTTGGCTCGCTCGGTGCCCTTGTCAGGGACATGGAAGGTTGAGTGATGATTCCTCACTTTAAATAACTGTTCTGCAGAAACAGTGAAGGATTAAAAACGTGCCACATGAGTGCACGGGTTAAAGTGAAAGACTTGCTAAGCAGATACAGGGTCCAAAGAGAGTTACAGAGGGTCAAGTTTGCAGCTCAGTGAGCCTTGTCAGCAGTCCCAGAGCTGTGCCTTTCTCAGGAGGAAAGGACTTGCCATCAACGAACACCCATGAGAAGTAAAGGCCGAGTTCTCCAAAGCTCAGGGCATCAGAGACACAAACTTGTTTATTCGTATATGGATTCCTACCAGGCCTCAGCCTAGGAAGCCACACATTCACCTCCAAGTTCACAGAAGTCAAGCTATCCAGATTTCACAATGTCTGGCATTGTCACAGCACCCAGGACAAATCCACTCAATACACAGAGCCATATGGATCCTGGGGGAGGTACAAGGTCTGCTGAGATCAGCACGCTGCTCTCCAGAGGAGACTCAAGGCTGCAGGAGAGGACACTGCTTTTGGTGGCCCATTTCTACACAGAAATGCACTGCTCACTGCCTGAGCAAGGCTGACTTGCTCCATCTGCAGCATTATTTAACCCAGGAAAAGCCTTCAGGAAAGACATGAGGAAAGAGTGATATTATTGGAATGGGAAGAGATAAAGGAGAAACTCCAAAGCAAAGGGAAAGTCTTTCCTCCTTAAAGTTCTCCAGTCTTTAAGGAACTGGGTGCTAAAACACCCATACCACTTGAATGTAAAAAATATAACTCGGGGTGCTTAGAGCAGTTGCCTGTGTTGTTTTGCCTGTACAGATGTGCACAGTTATCCTGCAGCAAGCAATCAACTGCTTCATTGTCCAAAAAAATTAACCACATTTTAAATGAATCTAGAACAATATATCTTTAAGTAAATGCTTAGACCAAGCACCTGAGCTACTGAGTACAAAACTGTTGCAAGCCGAGCTCACAACATGCTGCAACCTGCAGCTGGGAGGAGAACAAACCTCTCCTGAAGAAATATTTACAAAACGATGACCACGAACGATGCTGAGACCAGCTCATCAGGAAATACAAGGATGGGCCGTTCCTGTACCCACTTCCCCAGTGTCCAAAGGTGACCAAAGAGATCGTGTTGGACTAGAGCCAAAGGAGCACCTCAGGCTCTGCTGCAAACGCCTGTTCCTGAGGCAGTTTCCTTCTCGGTCGCAGGCAGCTCTCTAGGAGATGCAGTGCTGATCTCTGCTCCTCAGAGTGCAGGCCCAGGCAATGGCAGGGCACAGAAAGCAGCACAATTGCAACCACCAAAGACACGTCCAGCTGAGCTCCCGCGTGTACCCCTCCTGCTGACACCCAGGCAGAGCCATTTCTACCAGTGCAAAGCAAACACGAGCACAGAAGCACCGCAATTTGAATTAAGGAGACCTGGGCACGTGCAGCTCTAAAGAGGCAATAGAGGATTTCAGCAGTGCAAACAACCCAAATACCCTTACATCAACTCTACCCCTAATGCATGCTTGTTACACTGAATATCACTCCGAATATATACTGCAAAATGCTTTGGCATTGCTGGCATCCCCAAATTATCAGATGAAAAGGTCTTAAGGCAGAAAATTCTAGAGTATGAAAGGCCATCGGTTCTGAACGCAAATCTGAATTCAGTGCAAGGTTGAGTTGTTTCTCTTTCAGAACACCAGATCACAGCATTGCCTTTAGCATTAATATAGGGATCAGGAAGTCTGAAGCCTTCTGGCTTCAGAGCAGAGCCCATTGCAACGTGCAGCTTTTTGCTGCGAGACTGCAGCGTGAAGATCTACACTGTGTCCTGTCAAATCTGCAAGATATTTCATCAGTCACCAGGCTGTTCTGCAATGTGCTTAACAGGAAAATTGTGCAAGCACAGAGAAAGCGAAGGCAAAGAGCAACTTTGGCAATCCCTGCCCAGGACAGTGAAGGTGATGAAGGCTGGAAATAGTTAGGCCATTCAGGCACGTTATGGTTGGGGATTAGATGTTTGCAGAGAGCTCTGCACATGTTTGTAATCCTGAGAAAAAGAAATAAAGACCCTTAAAGGAGATATATACGTGAGCTCTGTTATTGTGCTGACCTGGCTGACTGAAAGCAGAAAAGATTGCAAACATTCACGTCTGTGGTTTCTCCCTTTGCTGGAGCTGATAACGCAAGATAAAGCTGTGGTTTATAGTACCTTTATCAAAAAAGTGCTAATCAGCATTTACAGCAATCAATGCTCTTTTGCAAAAACAACCACCAAGGTAGGGAGCTGGGCCTAAGAGAACAGATGCAATCCCCAGCTTCACTGATATTTAGCCTGAGCAGTCTCAGTAGAGCTGGTCTCCCATCTCCTTTAACACAGCAAGGTCTCGCCAGCTCTCCACCAGTAACCCCCAAACCACCATGAGAACTAGTTCTTACTTTGGCCCAGGAAGAAAAAAGCATTTGCTTGCACTTCCACACTGCTTTCTCCTGCTCTGAATGACACTGCAAGAGCTGACAGTGGCTTCCTCAGGCACACACAAAAAAAAGGTTTATTTTTGGCATCCTGCCCACAATATTGCTGTTAAAAGATGCCTCGTTTCCCACTGAGCTCTCTGAAATAGAATGTGTGAAGTTATTTCATGGCAGAATCTGAGATGGAACCATCACATCCCTGACCTTCTTTTCATTCCCTCAGCCCTGTACTTTTTTCATGCTTTTCTGCTTTGAGGAATATGCACCAAAAGCCATCATTTCTAAGAGCAGAGCAGAGGAACCTGGGCAAAAAAATACCTGCACCCTTATCCCCAAGTGCAATCTTGAGATACCTTTTATAATAATTGCACTCGAAACTGGTTCACACATTGAATGCAAGTGAGCAGAGCTCTGATGAAAGGGGCTGAAATGGTGGAGACTGAAGTCCTCTATTGATCTCCCAAACAGAGAAGGGCAACACAACGTGCCCGAACCCTGACCTGCGTGACCAGCTGCAGGAAAATCCCCTCTCTCTTGAACCCGGTCCTCTCTTCAAAAAGCTGACACAGAGGCAGGAACGTTCCTGGTCCGATTGCAAGGAAAGGATACTTGTCTACCAGTCACCTGCACTTATTCCCATCAGGACATCGGTGTGTTCAGCACTTCTAAATAGCTGATTTTTTCTTATTTTATGGCTCATAAGATGGAATTACATCCTTCAGGGTAAATACACAGGGGCCTTTTAGAAAAGGGGTAGCACTAGCTCTGTTTCTAGCAATTCAAGCAGCTGCAGGGATGATGGGAAGCACAACACCAGTTCACTAGTCACAGGCAATGGCTCAACTGGTCTGCAGAAAAGTTAAAGGAATTAAAACTGGTTCGAAGATTCAGTCATGAGATACAAAGTCTTCTCATTCTAGATAGCTGCTAATTATAAAAGCTAATTATATATATATATATATATTTTTTTTTTTTTTTTTACAATGCTGTTGAAAAGTCATGACAGCTTAGGTAGTTCTTAGAGAAAACCCAAGTTCAGGCCTTTCCAGACAAGACACAAGACTTTAAGCAAAGAAATCACAGCAGAAGATGCCTTCAGCCAGGCAGCTTGTTTGGGATCTCGGACCCAGTGCTAAGCCTTGGCAATCCCAAGGCAAAGCCTCGCTTTCCAAGGTGGCTCTTGCCTGATGAAGAATGAACCCTGCTTCTATTCTCATCCCGTCAGCAGGGGTGGGACCAGTGTTTTACAGGCAGTGATGGAGACTACAGTCCTGCAGTGAGAGCTTTCAGAAAAAACAAAAACCCACATAAATAAAAAAAAACAAGAGAGGGAGGAAAAATTAAAAAAAAAAAAAAAAAAAAAAAAGAGGAGGGAAATAAGAGGAAACCCTAGCACACTGATTGGGGCCCTTTGGGATGCTCTGCTGAAACCATCCTGGGGACTGACAGATAATCCCAAGGCTTCGACTCCTACGAGTTTTGCCAGAACCATCCTTTGGCCCTAGAAACATAATAATCAAACACCTCAAAAGGAGCTGCTGGAGACATTTGGATTCCCTTGTGGTTCATTACAGATTTTAGGGCTGTGGAGGGAGCGGGTGTTTCCCCCATGAAAAAAAAAACCCAAAAAGAAGAAAAAAACAGGAAGATAATTATATAACTCCACACCCCCTTGCTTTCTAATGCGACACACACTGGGGAATCTTGTACATTGACTACAAAGTGCGTATTGTTCTATGTCAGCAGATAAATAATTCACCATCTGAAGGCTTGGAAGTTGTTCCTCGTTGTTCAGGATTAGTGTTCCACTTGATGCATGAAGTTGGCTGCTTTCCTTTCTTCTTCTTCACAAGAATTGGATCCCTCCACGACTTGAACCCCGTCCAGGCTAATAGCTCACCAAGCCTGTGTGTGTGCGAGCACACGGGCCTGTGGAAGAAGTTAGGTGGAGAGGTGATTTCATTTGTCTTTTGTTGTCATTTGGTTTTAATTACATAGATGCTTAAAAAAAGGAAAGAAACAATGATGTTGCAACTATTGCCTCTTGAATTTCTTCCAGGCGTGTTTAAATCTATGATGTTTTGTCAGCCAAAAATTTCAAGGGGGAAGGAAGGGCTGTGTTGCTGGTTTAGAGTTTGTTTTTGTTTTCCCCCTCTTTTTTTTCCCCTTCCTCTTAAATCACAGAGTGAATTTATGTTAACACACGTGTGACCAGGATGTCTCTGTGTGGTGATGCTTGTCCTTTGCAGCAAGCTCTCCTTGCTAGACTACTTTCCAGCAATCAAGAAAGTCAAACTAGTGTTGCACCTTATTTCTCCAAACCACTGTGAAGCCCAGATTTTTATCTAATAGGCCCCTTCTTTTTCATCAGTGCAGACAAAAAGCAATGAGAGACACAGACCTCCAGCAAGACAGCAAGTTCCTAATGTGATTGTGTATTTAGCCCAGTATTTTTAAAATAAATTAAAATTCTCTTGAAGCAAAGAAGAGTTTTTCACCAACTTTAAAAGGCTTTGGATAAAAAAATATCCTAGAGGTTTTAACAAAAATACTATTTTTGAAATAAATCTGGAAATAACAACATTTCTACCGAAGTTGTCACTGCAAAATTGATCTCAAGACTTTTCAGAACCAGAGCAGAAACAGAAAAACCTAACGTAGCAATTAATTATTGGCCCAGGTGACCACTCCTGGTGCAAGGGAAATCGGATTCAGGTATCCTTGATTAAGACTAAATTTGAACACATCTCTCCTTCCTCCAAGGAAGCATGAATTACCAGGGTATTAGCTAGTTTCAATGAGCTACTTCAGTGCTCATGTTTTTGAGGGCTATCGGTCCATCCCAGCACAGAGCAAGACTGTTTTTGACAGTTGCAAACACTCCGCAGGATAGGAAAAGCCATTTCCTGGCAGCTGTACTTTAGCTCAAGCCATAAAACTTTATGTTTTAAAACAATTGTGAAACATGACACAAACATCGTGCCCTCAGGGCTATACACCAAACATAACAGCAGCTTTGATGAGCACTTAGGTAGACATCTGTAGCTCTAAATTCCACTAAAATGTTGATACCTCTATGAGAGGGACCTCTCCCTGGGAAGAAAAAGAGGTGGATACTACTTACATTCACATTCTGGATCTATGTTCCTACCAGAGATGAGGTGCAATGGTCCTTGCACAGCACTACAACCAAAGAGTTGCCCTTCAAAATTAGGCAGAAGATAACTCAAAGCACAGGGTTAGATTAATATTTGGAGGAGAGCACAGAACCAAAGAGCTTCTCCTGCTGAAGGACTAGGCGACTCCTCATCTGGCTTGAAAAGATGCAGCTGCAGGGACTCCAATCAGACAACACTGACCTACCCCAGCTGAAGAGCCATCTCTGCTACTGTTTGAACAAGAGATCAGCAAGGAGGGGAGATCACGACTGCTTTAAATCTGGGAGAGGTCCAAATGGAAGGACATTCTGGCCAGAAGTTGTATCTGAAAGGGATAGAGAAGAAGCTGACGTCTGCTGCGATGCTATGAACAAACACGTGCTGAAGGGGGGACACTAATGAGGACTGTTCTCCCAAAACTTAGCTTATATCACACCTCCGACGTCCCAGTGGCGCACGGCGCGTTGGAGAGGGCAAACACATTCACGGGCCAAAATTACATCGTGTACGACGACAACTCAGCAAGAAGAACAAACGTGTATGTTTGCTTTCTTAAAACACCACCACTGAATGGTTTAGTGCATGTCATGAGGAGGGCACAGATTTAATTTTTTTTTTTTTTTTTTTTCAAGTGCGCAAGAGCCACTGGATTAGGATAGGGTTTCGCAAGGATTGCATTAAACTCCATGGTCCATTTCCAAGCCTTGTTTGTCTGAACAATTGACTCGCAACACAGACACTTATCAATAGAAGCCTAAACAAATTTCAGACCTAACTGCATTTTTTTTTTTTTTTTTTTTTTTTTTTTGCTGACTTGAACATCAAGGTCTTCCAGGGCTGCAGTTGCTGTAGCAACGGGAAGGAGCTCATTAAATGATCAACCTGAAGGCCAAAGCTATCAGATTTGAAATGACCAAAAGTTAATATTTAACCTAAATCCCCTTATTTGTTTAAAAGCATGCAGCTCGCTGTGTTAGCAGCTGCCTCATGAAGTTCCTTCAGAAATAGCTATAGAACAACCAGACCACTGAAATTTTCATACATATCCCAAATAATGTCCAGCTGCTCGGCGGTGCAGGCTCTAAGATTTGCCAAAGCCCTCCTACCAGAAATCATGCAACAACATACTTATGCAAAGAGATATTTCCCTCATCTTTTATGTCTGGCAGTCACCTAATGTGCGTATGTCTAACTAAGTGTGTTGCTTTTAACAGTTTCCACAAACTAATGGTATTACTCATTATTTTATTTTAAGAGTGAACGAGAATGAGTGTGATCCATCTGTAGTCTCATCAGATTTTGTGCTTTGGCAAAGATTTCCACAGGTTAATTATCCTTTGCCTTGGGCCCAGCAGACAGAACCAGATGGAAATAGACTGTTGCAGCAAAATTAGGTGACCCATCCCCTGATATTGCTTAAACATGTCTAGCCTTCCTCGCTGCTGTTTCAAATGTCTGGCAGTCTATACTTTCCACAGCTTTCAATATTCACTGCTATTTTTCATTAATGAAATAACATCTGGGAACAGCCAAGACAGGCCTAGTAGATGGAGTAACTTTATGCTTGCCCACCAGCACAGAGGACATTACGGAAGGTTGCATCTGAGATACCTAGTTCGGTTAGTTCCTAGAACAGCAGACCTCCCTCAGTCTAGGGATGCCAAAGGTTTTCAGGAAACCATTTTTTTTCAGCAATTTGCTGTAGCTACAATCTCTCCAAACTAGTTCCTACATGTCTCTGATGATACTTACCCTAAACGAACATGAGAACACCTCTCTACTTTCAATCCTGGCTCAAAAGGGTTCTATCCAGCCCAAAAAAATCCTTTGCCTGCTCTCTTCCAAAGCTTCTCTTTGAGAGATCCCATTACAGATAGTAGCTGCTGACATAAAACATTTGGATGCTCTTTATTCAGACTGTTCAAGGGTTTCAGTGCA
The DNA here is from genome assembly GCA_032273925.1 of Rhynchotus rufescens. NCBI lineage: Eukaryota > Metazoa > Chordata > Aves > Tinamiformes > Tinamidae > Rhynchotus > Rhynchotus rufescens. The sequence continues at coordinate 4,778 of JAVCKT010019020.1, read as the reverse complement.
AGGATGGAATGGTGGTTCACTGCATCCTGTGATTCTGACTAAATAGAGCAGATCCCAGGCAGAAAATGCAGGTCACTCCAGCTATCAGCCATACATGTGGCTGAATCACAGCCCATTCTAGCACTTCTGCCCTTCCTTCCTCAAATACCAAACTCTGAGAAAAGATCGCAATGGTTGTTTTAAACAGTCAGATTTTGCTTCTGAGTGCTCTGCAATTTCACTATGTTAAATAAAACTGTGGGACATGGTTGTGATGCTCAGCACTTTCATAAAAAGAATCTTTATGGTCATGACTGATGGAGAAGGGTGGGGAGCAGGACCCAACGTTTTATAAATATGTTAGAGGAGTCAGGCCTAGGTGTGACCACCAGGCTCAGAGCACACTTTAGCACGAACCTGATACCTCCTTTTCACAAGAATGAGAAGGCGAAAGAATCATCAGAATGGACATATCTTCTCCTGCTCGTCATCTCACAGCACGTGAACAACACAGCCAGTCATTCCCAATGTTCCCCTTCCCAGGGTCTGTGCACCCGGCCCTCTCACACCCTAACCATGCTTTTCCCCCAGCTTCCTCCCCATGCCTCCTTTGTCCTTTACCCCTTAACAACTTTGTCCTTTACCCTGTACAGCTTTGCCAGCCAGTGACCATGAATCCACCCAGGAAAGGTTCACTGCAAAACACCTCTGCCCTCTGTGCTGATGCGGGGAGAGGCTCTGCTGCGAGTCAGCAGAGCGAACACAGGGCAGAGCCATTTCCACAAGGGTGAGGACCAGGATTGCAGCCCTGAGGATGCAATCAACCCCAGCAGAATAAAACACCCAGGCTCTGCTTCCCAGTGTCTACCAGCTCCTTGCTGAAGCCAAGCTCCAAGGAGGAAGCGTGTGGAGGAATGCGTGGTCTACACGGAGAGAGGGGCTGGGAAGGATGCCCACAGGAACCGTCTTTCATCTCTGTCCTCTACTATCTAACTGTGATCCAAAGAGCTATAGTTGTTGGAAAGCCAGCTCCTTCTGAGCTTGGCAACCAGAAGCTCTGCTAGAGAGCAGGAGCTGCTCACCTCGCCTGCCTTCCTAAGGCAACACTTGCTCAGCAAACACAAATATGTTTACTGTGGAAACTTTGTGCTTGCCTTGCTGCATTCACTCTTTGCCAGGTGTTTTTCTTTTTATACCCACAGCAGACACAGAGCCATGGTCTAATACAGAAATATAGGTTTGCGTGTATGTGCTAATTAATAAACAGGTGGGCAAATCTGTTAGCTTTCTGCCTGATTTGAGTGATTTATTTGGTTATTTTTAGATCTGCTAGACTGATAAACTCATGAAACAGCAATGTGGGGAACCGGCTATTGTAATATACCCACGCTATATCCACGGCCTGATTTTTCCAGAAAGAGGATATTTAGGGCAACCAGCACCAGTCAGCCTTTCCCTTTCAACTGTTTTAAACTCCTGTCCTCAGTGTTGTTGCCCTAAACTGCTGCAGGTAAATCAGATTGGAATTCAATGGCCAGGTAGACTGTGACCTCAGCACAGATTTATGCTCGAATATCCTATCACTGCATAAAGCAGCATATTTTTGTACAGTCTTTGGGAATATATATATATCTATTTATATATATATGCACACATATACACCAGAGGTCACATTTTTATCTTCTGATAGAAAAGGAATCTTTTGTATGCACACAACAAATCTCTACAGGAGATCTTGGAAATGGACTATGTAGCCTATGACTGGGGTACATGACGCAGGAAGGGATGAGCAAATAGTACTACAGGAAGATGAGGAGCTACAGCTCCCTTTTTCCCCCAGGGAGAAATACCTCCATGTTCAAACCACCTCTGCTCCCACTGGCATCTGGCTGTACAAAGGTTCTCCTAGCCAAAAGTCACCTTGATGTCACTTGCAAATATCATTTGCAGGGGAAAAAGATAAAATATAAATGTCTTCTCCTGAGGAGGCCGCTCTCACCTCTGGAGGGTTGGTCTTACCTGAGCATGAAGGATGAATAAGGACACAAGGAGAGCATCTTGAGAAGCAGAAGCAGCAAACATGAGGAGATGGGACAGCAAGAGCTCCTAAACCTTTAGGGCCATTCAGCGTCTCCCAAAAGACCCTCTAACATGACAATTTCTGCCTCCTGCCTCCCTCTGACCATTGCACAGGGCCTCCCTGAGGTGGCTGCCATGGGTTTCCTGCCCCCTCAGGATGAAGACCCAGCTGAAGAGGCACTTTTGCTGTTCTTAGCACCCTCCGCCGCCTGCCCTGTTGCAATAAACAGGGCTCATTGTCATCCTCAGCCAAATAAGCAAGCATAAATGCCAGTAAAACAAAACATTGCATACATCCCTCATCTGGAAGTTATTTTTGTTTGTATTTATGTTCCTGCATGTTGTCAGGGTGATGTCTGGGCTCAGGCCCACATGCGGAAAATTCTGGACTGTGCCCCATACTAGGAAATGCTCGAGCTCAGAGGCCAAACTGTTCGCTCCTCCTCACCTTCCCCCTGCCCAACAGCCCAAAGGTTTGCCTCTATGGTTCACAGCACAGCCTACTTACTCAGCAAAGAGGAAAATGAAGGTCTAACAAGAGGTTTGCTTTTACAGCTTGACACGGGAGCAGAAGAAAAGTGTATGAGAGGAGGAAAAAGGAGCAAGGGCCCAGGAAGGAGCACAAACACGAGGCACACTGTGCCCTCTCCTTAGGCCCTGACATCTGCCTGAGCCAAAGACAGGCCTTACATTCTCCCTAGGGAGATGGAAAGCTGAGAGGATCTGGGGTCACACACCTCAGCTTCCTTGCAGCTCGTTGCTGTGTGGGCTCAAACACCAGCAAAAACTCTGCTCCCTCCAACCTCATCCCTTTCCCCCTGCTCCAGAGACCCCGTTTCCTCTTCCCACATGAGGCAAAAAACAATAAAACAAGAACAAAAACCAGAGGTTTTTGGTTCTGGTTCAACCAGACCAGCCACAGCCTCCCTCGATCCAGTATCTACTCTAGAGTTCCTCACTCACATCTGCCCACCTCTCCTCCATTGCCTTTTCGTTTCTTGCTCACCCCTGGAGCGATTCTCACCCAAACTCTCTCCCGACTACCTCAAACTGTAGGTACCCCGTTGCCATCCCCTTCATTGGAGCTGCCTCTGTGGGAGGAAGCAGTTGGTGGCCTCATGTGAGGCCTCTGACTAGCCTCAGAGCCCAGTCAACATTGCCTTTGTGTCCCAGCACTAGGCCCTGGCAAGCAAAGCCTGAGCAGGAAGGTTGCTCGGGTACAAACTGAGGGTGAAACCAGAGCTCTGACAACTTCAGCAAGGCTCTTGTCTTCAGCGGCAGCGCCAAGGCTGCCCCCAAGCAGGAGCCCTTCTCTCATTTTGGTCCCTGCACTTGGAGCCCGACTGGGGCAGTTTACAAATCCACGTGCCGCTTATCAAGCTGGCAGCCGCAGGCTTGCAGATTAAACACGAGGCAGGACGTCAACAGCTGCACATCACGTTTCTACCTCTGTCGAGGAGGTCACCTCTGTCACCGATGCCCTGTCCCCATCTGAAAAGCCAGGGGAACTAATACCCTAGTGTTGCCTAAGCAATATATCTGATTGGCAAAAACAGTTGTGGAGAGTACAGATTACAAACAACTGAAAAATATGATCTTGAAGATATAAACCTCTTTTCTATGAGTTTTCTCTTTTCTCTCTAAAGTTTTTTTTTTTTTTTCTTCCTCCGCTCATGAAAGTGGCTAGCCAATAGCAACACTAATGAGATATATTATTCTGTAGTGGCTGCCTCCACAGGAAGACTTTCACCGAGTCCTTTAATCTTCTTTAGTATACCCTGATTGCCCAGAGTATGAAAATAGCCCTCATATAGTCTTCTTGGGTGGAATCTGGGGACTGACACCAAGAAAGAGGAACAGCGAATGGCTTTTATCATATGGTTGCACTTAGAGGCTGCAGACATGGGACACTGAGGTGGTATTTTCTGAAGGCGAGCAGGAAATGGCTTTCTCCCATGAAAAACGCCTACTAGCATTGATCCATTGAGCTTTTTATGCTTTCATTACAAAAGTCACATTTCTTAAAGAACTGCTGAAATTTGAACAAAAACAATTCTTTTCAAAGATGTCTTTTGAAGTAGAGAAGAGAGTAGAGACAAATGTGTTATGGAGAGCCCTCCACCACGTACACTAACCTTCACTCCTTGTAGGCTGAGGCCTTCTGTGTTAATGTAGATATATATGTCACCTGATGAGGGACCTTTGAGGAAAATCTCTAAGAAGAAAAGTGTTTCTGTGACCTAGAATCCTGAATGGATGCTCACGAAACCCACCTGCAAGTCCTGCCATAGCTATGTGACCACAATAAGACCAAGTATATAGCTGGGCTATGTATATCTAGTCACTATGAATAAGAATCCCTCAATCTCTCTCAATACTCATCACTCTAATTAGTGACTAGTTATTTGCTGAGCCAATAAAGTGCCTTGAAAATAATAATCAGAAGTATTCATCAAGAAGGGTGGAGTTTATTAATCCCAAAACAAATTACCTAGTTCCAGAAACTGAATAAAAGCTTATAATAACCAGCAGAGATTGAATCAGACAGTTGCTGTACTAACTCTCAAATCAGGAACTCTTACACAATGTAAAGTGTTTGCATTAATAGATAACAGCTTGATAGATAGCTCACAGTGAATCAATGATCTGTTATTTTCTTTAAAATGAATGTGCTTAAGAAGAGTCCTGGTCAGCAAAATTATAAATTATCAGGTTTAAGG
>JAVCKT010019019.1:0-11289 GCA_032273925.1 Rhynchotus rufescens | reverse complement strand
AAATCAAATTATTCAGTATTGCTTAAAATGGCCAAGTATATTTGTATTATTGATCTACTTGAGCACTTTATAACAAACAAAAAAAACCCTTTGCAAATGAGAAACTATTATTATGGGAGCCCCATTTGATAATATATAAATACTTCAGTGGATAGAGCACTGCTGAGAAATTAGGCAGGAATAGTTTAGGTCTTATTAGCAGAATAAGGACAGAAATCTGTGTGGTCTGGCATCCTGAATATTGCTAGACTGCTATGTAAGAACAGTCCTGTATTTAAAAAAAAGTCTAAATTCTTCTATAAGAAGAATTGTTTTGTAATAAAGACTGACCTTGCATAGGCTAATTTCAGAAGATACACCTTTCAGAACAGCAAAGATCAGTAATTCTAAGCTACAGTTATACACCTGTGCTTTAATTCTCTTAGCTTTGAAAGCAAACGATGAACATGCTTTTTTTACTTTTTTCCTCTCCTAAACTTATTTATACAGATACTCTGCAACAAAAAAGAAATTTAACACTTCAAAAAATTATTTTTTGTAGCTAACATTTAGCTAACAAGATTAGCTGTTTAGTTAACTAGCTCTAAGTTTTAAAAAAACAGCTTGTCTTAACTAAAGTGCACCGATGCACCTCTTTACTCCTCTTGTTCCTAACAAATACTTCTAATGCCTCTTCTCCTCACCAAAATGCTCCACATACAGCACCATTACCTGGTAAATAAGTACATGGAGTAGGCCATACTTGACATGCCTTGTACATGTTGTACCAATTTATTCTCCTGATCCTCCCATTTCTCTGTCTCGGAATCTACTTCACATGTCAGCAGATGCAGTTCTAATCCAAGTTTTGCAATTTTGGCTTGTTCCTGTAAATAGTAAGCATATTTATGACCAGTGAAAACCCACGCTGCAGTCAAAAGAAAGAATTAAAAGATTTGTTATTAAAACGATGACATCTTACCTCAGTGTCTAATTTGACTGGCTTTAATGCTTTCAGATTTGTGTTATGCTTCTGTTTCAAACAAAAAAATATTTTTAAATAAAAGCAATTCTTAATAATTTTACTAGCAAGTCGTAAGTCATGGCTGTATCAGAAGTAAACTTTGCAGAAGAGTTTCAATGGCTTAAGACAGGCTTTTCAGTAGAAGCTCAGCCTCTGATTTGATTTTTCTTCTCTAGTGGCACAAGGGAGCACTACCTGGGCCTACAAACACAGCAAAATTTTTAAGGAACAAATTCCTCTCACAGTTCTCGGACTCCATCCTTTCTCCATTTCTTCATATGCTACCATCCCTCTTTCCCTCACTAATTCTTAATACAAAAAAAAACCCTTGGCCAAGGACTGTGTTATACTGTTTCTCCCATCAAGGATGACACTGCTGTAGCAGGGACTGGCTTAGTCAACTTTGCTCTCAGGTGAAACCTGTTGGTGCAATGACATAGGTAGCTCTTCCTGGGTCATCTTGCTGAAATAGCTGGAAATTAATAGTGACACTTGGACCTTTCTATGGATTCCACTCCTTTTTCTGCCTTAAGTATCCAAAACAGTTTTTTTCTCTGGCTGCAAGGCCAGATTAAGCTTGGCTCAGACTAAGCAAAAAATACTGGTTTCAGTGATGTAAGTGGAATACCAAATAAGATAATGTAAAGGTTAAAAACTGCACTGGATACATCCACAGCATGAGCTGTTTGTAGCAGCAGCAATTCTCGGCCTTAGCTTTCAGCTAGCAGCAGCAGAAACTAATGAATCCAGGAGCTACAGTCCACATATAAAAACTGGAGTGTGGGGAAACTGGAAGTACAAAGTAGGAATCATAATTTGGAGAGGCATTAGCCACAGGAAGAGGCAGCGTAATGAGTGTGCAGGACTGACATCCTTGTTTGAAAACCGTGAGGAGCTGCTATTGATGCAAGTGAAACTCAGGAAGCCTTTAGTAAAAATCTACTATTCACTGTGTCTGTGCAAAATTAATCTGGACAACAATAAAATACATCTATTCAAGTTCCTACTCCAATCTACTGCCTACTGTTTAGCCTGCATGGCAGTGTCCCCTCTAATTTTTAATTGAATCCTAAAATGTGTATCTAGATCAGACAATATTAATTTTGCCTATGTACTAGAAATGTGATTGCAGTTCTTAAAAGATTTGGCCAAAAGTTTATGATATTGTGCTCCTAAATGTCATTTAAGTTTGGTGGTATCGTGGTGGAAGCTTAAGCTGCTAGGCTAAAGGCAATTCAAGAAATCAAACATTCTAGAACAATAACCAAGCATGAATACTATTCATTCAAATATTAAGTTTGAAGAAAGTTTGTCCTATTATAAAACAAGAATTAAAGTTCAACTACAATCAAAGTAGGAGATTAACGTGTGTTATGTGACCAGTCACCTAGTTTTCAGACTTTGCTGTTCATTTAAAAAATTTAACAAGTTCAAAGTTTTCCTGTCAGCCCCCCCCGTCAAGATGCCATCACCCAGACGCCACCGTGCCCTTGTCAGGGCGCTTAGTTAGCAGCAGAGAGGATGGCAAAAACAAGAGTCCCCAGAGAAACTTACCCCTGGTCTGGGCAGGGAGAGGTAGACACGCTTCTCTCCTAAGAAAAACACATATATTTACACCCAAATTTGTATGCACCTTGAATGAATGTGATCACACGTTTTACTCAGGTAAGAACTTAAGTTCTGGTACTATAACAGCAAATTACTTACCTGCAAGTTCTCCTTTTTGACAGTTACAGAGGTCTTCTACTCTGTCTTAGGCTTCTAGAGACAGGCCAAGAACTCCCCACTGTTGAGATTTTAGCTCTTAGTACCTGCCAGTTAAGCGCGACTCCTCTTAAGGGTCTCACTCACCCACTAGGCCTCTCCTACCTCGCGTTCTGCCCGCAACTAAGTAAAGAAGCTCTCTCTCCAAAGACTAAGCAGCTATCACTGCGTGTACTCGTTTTGTTGCAAAGTACAGCATACCAAGAGGCCTCAGTTATTTCAATCGGAGCCAGAGATAGGGAATAAAAAAAAGATCTAGGTATTTTCCAGAAATGAATAAAAAAAGATTACTAATAGAAGGGAAACTAGCAGCCAAGACTAGGAGCCTCCAGCTACCGTAAGACTTAAACATCTATAACGTCTTACTTTTATTACAACAGGAGAGTAAAGTCTGTCTGAGCTAGTACTGGGCTTGCACAGAGCCCACGCACCCGGACAAACGGAAGAGGAGCAGCAAAACCCCCAGGGAGACAGGGATTGTTGTTTCCTCCTCCTGTACCAGTATCTAACGAATTCCCATTCTGAATTCTCAGAAGACAGATCTCGTGTGCTAAAAAAACAGATTTTTGGAAGTTTGTTGTCTCCCATCAGGGACAGATCCATGCTACACGTGCTGGGATTTTTTTTTTTTTTTTTTTTTAAACCTTTCAGCAAACTGGCAAGTGTCTCTCGATCCTGAGAAGTTGGCAGTTTGAATTCCACGCTCCCAAGTTCACCTCTTCTTTCCCCTTCCCAGGTTAGAGGTCTTAGAAGTTTCACAAGGTGGGGAGTGAACTATCAAGCTATTTTCTTTTTCAGGATGCAGTTAGACATCACTATAATTACATAATTTATATTTGATTCCACTGATGGAATACACACACACACGCACACACACACACACACATATATATATATATATATATCTTTTCACCTACTTAACTGTCATATTTTGAAAGTAACTGTAATATTTTGAAAGTCAGATTTTGGCTAAAATAGCAGAGAAAATTTTTGAAATACAAATAAATACTTTTTTTCCCCACTGTATTACAATCTTCCTTTTATTGCTTCCAGTTTGCCTTTTTGTTATTATTTCATTCTGTTTACCTCCCAATCTTACTTAGCACACTTCTGCTTTCTAGCAGTTCTAGACATGTCTTTCTCACACCCCCAGTTCTCTATTTTAACTTCCTTAAATTCTGCTCTTGACCTAATTTCTTACCTTGCAAGAGGATTCCTTCATCTTTGCTTTGCCATTCTTTCTAGTTTTCTACTTTCCTAATTCTAAAATTGTTACTTGTATCCCCTATGCATCCACTATGGGCCTCATATTCAGAACAGTCAATGAGTTCTCTTAAACCAAGTGTGTAAAACAGAGAAGCACAGAAAATTAAGTTATGATTGCAAGCCATTTTAACACCAAAGAACAGGGGAGCCATCAAGGGGATTATTCACGTTCTTCTCCAACAGGTTGAAACCAAAATGTCAGAAGAAAAAAAAAAGACTGTCTGGCATCTAAATGACTGAATATGGTCCTCAGTGAAAGATACTTTCATTAGGTGATTCATTTCAGAGTGTAAGAGCCTCAAAGTAACTAACAGACTTAAAATAGTGTTTTTAGGCGGAGCATTGTCAGTGCAGAGCACATAGGCACCTCTGCTAGCTGAACCAAATCACTAGATCCACATAAACCAAATCACTAGATTTACAGAAACTAAGCTCTGGAGGTGCCAATCTCTCTCCTTAAGACTTCACGAGGAAGGAAGTTCAAAAACAAGACACTTAACTTCTCAAAGGCTAATATGATGCAAAACAGTGTTAACGGTGTTTCAGGATTCAGAGAAACAACTCTGCTTCACTCAACAGGCCTGCGAGCACAAAGAGGATTTCAGAATGTGAACGAAGGTCGCCCTTTCTGCCCGGTGCACAGACCCACACGTGCAGAGGGACCCTCGTGGGCGCACACACGCAGGGCCAAAGATAAGCCCAGCTCAGTCTAGGCGCTCCGTGGTATCATCCCATTAAAGCTGAATAGAATACTCATTTCACAACTAAATTTGACTCTCTATCCATATGAGTTTTGAACCTCAGTAAACAAACTGCCTGACTTGCTGATAGGATAAAAAGCATTCGATAAAGAATTATGCAATTTGTAAAATCAGCAGATTTACAAGTTCAAACAACATGAATCTACTACGATCAGAAAAAAATGCTTATTTTATTAGATGTGTCCAGCACATTTTAGTCACCGTTCAGTTTTTGCCTCTGAACTCTCTAACCAAAGCCAACCATTAGAACATTAGTAAAAAAATATGCTTTTAAAACAGGGAGAAAAATATATATAACATCCCAATATAGCTTTATCTTCTATTGCATACAATCACCATTTACTAGGAATAAAGCACTTGTTACATTCACACTGTAAAATAAACTTCTACCAACCTCAGCATTAAGACAAGAAGAAATAAGATTTTTATACAATATCATGAAACTACATCATTTTTGGAGGAAAAGTGGCATTCGTAAAACTTGCAGTCTCAAACAATTTTTCACTTGGATCATCTAAGGTGCTTTTCTAAGGGAGTAAAATATTTGAACTGGTAAAGTGACATTTAAGGTATTTTCTGAAAGCAAAAAGGTTTTTTCGCTGTTGTTGGTTTGCATCTTTTTAGTCAATCTGATGTCTAACAAAGGAAAGCCTGCAAACAAAAGGACTGGTAGACAACAACACAGGAAAAAAAAAATTAGAAAATAGCACAGTATAGATGACTCAATTACTTTTAAGGAGATACTGGTAACTAATATCAAACAACGAGATTGATATTAATTGAGTGAAGTCCTTTACTAGGCTGGGCCGAGAGACAAGATTCCTTAAGCATCTTTTTGGCCGCACAAGATTTAATGCACCTAAGGCAACATGAAGAATGAAGGCTACAAAATATTAAAATATTTTATGGTGAAGGGAAGGGTGAACAAGAGCCATCCTAATAAAAATGGACTAATCTGTTTATGTCCAACAGGTAAAGCTGGTCCTTGCTTGCACTCTGGCTCACTCAAGGCAGACTCGAACACGCTTGGCAGCTCCTGCCCATGCTCTTCCCTCTGCTTCAAGCAGCACCATCACACATGCCCAGCACAGAGCTTCTCTGGAGAAATTGGGAAATAGGATTTGCAGAAAACATCTCTGATCTGCTATTGATATCCACATGAGAACAAAAAGTTACTAACTACAGGATATGCTGGGAATGTGCCATAGCGCTTTAAAAACTACTGATTTTTAGCACCAAGGACGTGCTTTGCTGTGGCTGCCCCATTTGTTTATTGTCCTTGCAATGATGTTGGCAGAAAAAAAGCAAATGAGCACCCACCAGTTGAGCTCAGACAACCTTCCACGGTGGCTTAAGCTAAACCGAGTACATTCCCACATTCTTCCCCTGTCCTGCTACTGTGGGAACGTAACATGGAGTGAAGGAGTAACACCAACTAGCTGAGCAGCAGCCAAACCATGAACTACCAATGACGCTTACTAGGTGAAGGTTTATCTAAGCCCTTAATCTTTCAAGAAAGTCACTTGGCTTTCCACGTGGAACATGAATTCTCATAACTGCTTGCACAAAAACCTGAACCAGTAGGGAAAGTTCAACAGCCAAAATAAATTCTACTCATCAGAAGTCTTGTGTCAAGGACAGGATGAAGAATTATATAATTCCCATCTAACCTGGATACAGATGTACTTGTTCTGTATCTGAGATACAGAATACTGCATATTCTGTATCTCCATATTTATATTCTCTATATTTATTAACTTTTTTAACCTGAGTGATTTTTCTCAAAATTACAAACATTCAGTATATGACATTCTATCTGTATGCAATTGCAATTGAAAGCCTGAAACAAACACATAGCCACCAGAAGTATAACGCTAGGCTACACTGAAGTCATCGTTTGGAAAAAAAAAACAAACAGCAAAGTTACATCAAAATAGAGAGCAGCTTCCACTCTTAAAGATAAATTAGCCTACTCTGAAGACACTAAAAGCAGAGTAAACACAGATTTATTTCTTAAAGATTTCAAGATTCTCTTCTACATGTTGTACAAATACCAATAAACTTACCAACCAGAGGCAATATCCCAAGATTGTGCAGAGTCATCAGATATTCCATCCAGGGGAAAGGACAGCAGTTCAAAAATCAAATAACTACATTCACTACATTATGAAAATGATTACAATGCAAGCTGATAGCATAGAATTCATGAATATATACTTTCCAGAAATACTGAGTACACAATAAACATGACAAACAATTTCATTTACGTCTTGATTCACTACCTTCACTATCAATATATTTACGTAGGACCACCTAGATCCTATATTGCCATGTTTCTGGTTTACTTACTATACTATTCAAAGAAAACATTAATTCCCAAATCACAAGTAAAATGTTTAGATGACATTTTGTTTTGGGAGCACGTTTTTCTATGTGTACATGGCATTCTTACCTCTTCTTCCTTCAAACACATCATTGATTTCTCTTAACAATGTGGACATGTCACTCAGTTGAGACTCCCAAGCCTCACAGAACACCTCCAGATTTTCTTTTGCAATCTTACTGGAGGGATGCAATGCCAATGTTTCTGCAGCAGAAATTATCTGGAGAGAGAACAAAATATATGCTATGCAAAGAAATGCTGGTAAATAGCGTGGCACACGAATGCACAAAGTCCTCACAAGCAAAACGGGCAATTAAGGTTGCCTGAGCCATTGCCATGATGCTTGAGCAATGTATTTGCAGGATATTTGAAGGCCTGATGATCTTCCTTCTGTGTTCTTTCTACAATAATATGATAAAGCCCAGGAGTAAAATACAATTCTTTTTAGAGACTGCTTTATAAATTTCAGCATCAGGAACCCAAAACTTTTATTTCAGTGAGGGGGAAAAAAACAAAAAAACAAACAAACAAAAAAAAAAACAAACAAAAAGCTAAGCCTACCTGTGGGCCAGTGACCTGAAAGGTATCTTCTGCATGTATGCAAGTAATCTCGAGGGGCTCTGTTCCAGAAACATGCCTCAACAAACGACACATCTAAAGATTTTTTAAAAAATAAAGAGAAAAGAATGGTAAAAATATTCATTACTAATTAAAAAAAGATAAAAATAACTTCCTTTTAGAAACTGATTTAGGATGACAGCCATGTGTTTCGCTCAGTAAGGGTTTACAACATACATTCCAAACCAGGATTTAGCTCTGCTTTTTTTTTTTTTGGAAGATCACCGAGGGAAAGGAGAAAAAAAACCCCACAATTCAACAATACTTATTACTGAATAAGTCTGAATAAGTCTGAAAATAATCCGACATATAATGAACTTAAAAATTGTAACCAAGAGAGGATTACTCAGCCATTATCTAACATGTGGAAAACTTAGGTCTTCACCATCCAGGGTACTGAATTTTCTTTGAGAAAAACAGCATCAAATTAATCTAGGGAAGAATTACTATTTCCTTTCACAGTAAACAAAATACAAGCACCCTCTCTTTATGGTAGCAGCAGCATTAGCCTGCGAATGAACACAGGAGTTTTCAGATCACAAGGAGAATTTACAAATCAAGCAGATATGAAACTTGTCATATCATTCATCACAAAGAGATATTGTAGGGTCTCAGGTAAAATCATTTTACCTCAGAGTTATCCCTGAAAAAAAAAAAAAAAAATCACTGTTTCTTACTAAAGGAGAAGCATTGATTAGTCACAGGAAAAGGGAGTATTAAAGCTGAAATAAAAATAAGAGTTATTTGTCAATCCCTGAAGTTGAGAAAACTGGTTTTACATAGTCATGCTTTTAGGACAAAAACTGAAGCTCCATGCAGGATAGGTAACTTTTAGAAACTAATGGATACTAAACGCTTTACAGTCATAGCTTCCAGTATTACCCACATCAGTATCACCTGTCTTTGTGTATCTCCTACTAGTGCAATTACTTCTGCTCCATCTTAAGTCTATGACAGAATTTGTGGAAATGAAGTAGACAGGTAAGCACACACTCTTAAATATTCCATTAAAAAATAAAAATAAAAAAACTGCCTCCATAGTATATAAAAGAAAAGCAAACAAACCACAAGATAGGTATGTGGAGGTTCTGTTTGAGTAGAGACTTCCATATCTGGAGTCTCTACCCAATACAGAAATAAATCTTCATGTAGAAGATTGCAGAATCTACAAAATGCAGCATATTTAGAAATAAAATCTTCAAAATGGTCAAGTTCATTGGATTCATTAATTTCTGATCATTCTTAAAACTTGTCTTTGCATTTAGCTGTTGCCAGTTGTCTGCTGCTGGACGGAGAAGATATTAGGCTATGATCTCACTTAGATTTAGAAACCTAGCTTTTAACGAATAATCTGTCTCCAAAAGATATGTACTAACAACACCTTGAACCAAACAATGACTTTGAGCCTATAGCCAGTCTAGACACACAAGCAGAATGGCTTCTACAACAACAGTGCACCGCATTCGATATATCTAGCTCAGATCCTAGCAGAGATTAAAAAATAAAAAAAAAGGAAGGGGAAAGGCAGGCAGGCAGGGGAAAGGCAGGCAGGAAGGAAGGAAGGGGAAAGGAAGGAAGGAAGGGGAAAGGAAGGAAGGAAGGGGAAAGGAAGGAAGGAAGGGGAAAGGAATTCAGTAGTATATTATGAAAATCCTTTAAAAAAGCCACCAGACCAAGACCTTCCTAAGGAGGTCCGGCCAGCAATTTTCCAAGTGTCTTAGAAAATGTGTACTCACCTCAACAAGTTGTTCTTTCTGCTCTGCCAGCTTACAAGTATATTCCGCTATCGCTTCCAGATTTCCCTCTACTCCCGTTATTTTTAAGGCTTTCAGAACCATATGATCTGTATGGTATTTCAGGAGATCTGCTGCCAAAGATGTCGCTGCACTGTGAAGCTTGAGTAGCATTAAAAAGAAGGAAAAAAAAAAAAAAAAAAAAAAAAGAGAGAAACCTTAGAAGAAAAACAAATGCATCCATTATGAAATGAATCACCTTAACGACCAATCAATTTTCCAAGAAGCAGAAAATGTACTGTCATAAAAGTTCATATATATAGACTACAGATTATCTGGGACTTGAATTCTTCAATTATTATTCCAAGTACAAAGATAAAATGTATCACTCACTCTCAAAAAAAAATAATACAGAGAGGAACAGAAAAGCAACTGGGTAGAACCAGAGTACGAAGCTATCGTACTGCCTTCTGATGATCCTGTAAGTGGAACAACCAGGTGCACAAATCTGTGGGGCACTAAGCTTAGCAGGAGCCTGACACGATCACCACTCCGGTTCTCATGGAGAGCACAGGCCAACAGAATCAAATCAGGGCTACGTAACAGCTGAGTTTACAGTGCATTAGGTAGCAAGTTTCCATTAATAAACTGAATTTGAGTAGTGCAAAGAAAAACTTGAATATAATCAGCTTGTTACAGTGTTTTAGACAAGTAAAAAGCACCCTGACAAACTCTTACTAAGCAAGCTTTTATACTCTATAGGTCACAAAAGCAAGTAATACTGAAGATAGGATCTACTGATTTACAAACCCAAACTCCCTCAGTTTCCTGTGCTTGTTTGAAAACAGCTTGTTATGTTTTTAGCAATACGACATTTAATATGGGTCTCATCAAAGGGCATAAATAACCCACTATTCTACCTTTTTTATATGCCATCTTTGTGTGCTAATTTACAGAAAACAATTCTCTATTACTGTCCCCGACATAGCACTTTAGCTTAAGCATTATGTGTTGTTTTTGTTGCATTTTGATTGATGTTTCTATAAATAGAAAGCTGGGGGCAAGACTGTTTGGCAAGATTTACATTTACAGAGGTAAAAGAAAAATATAAGATATTAACTATTTCTTTTGCACATCATATTCCAGTCACTCTGTCTTGACGATCTCCTTTAATTTCACAGCTGCACACTATTTTGACAGGGAATTATTTCTCTTCTTTTGGAGCACAGGAATGATGTTACTCAGAGCATTATGAGAACAGCTTGATTTTGTCTGCAGAACTGCTACATCAAAGAGGTAGACAGAATAAAATTGAACAGATGCATGAACTGCAGAAAGAGATTGCTCTTACAGATAGAGCAAGTGAATGTCATCCTGGAAAAGAAGCTTTGCTATTGACTTGCTACACATAGAAGGCCACAGTAAAAATTGCTAAAAAATTACGCAGCCCCTGTTTACTGCGGGCCTAGCATGCAGGCTCCCACAAAGCGCAGACTGAAACAGGTCTGAAGCACTCTCCAGATCTTCAGGACAACTGCAGATTTGATAAGCTCTTATTTTTTCCCCCATTAAATAAAAGGTGATGCATGGTTCTGTTTAGCACACAAAGCTAACAGGCGCCAGCCACAGAATCAGAGACTGGTTGAGGTTGGAAGGGACCCCTAGAGATCATGTAGTCCAACCCCCTGCTCCAGCAGGGACACCCAGAGCACGGGGCACAGGGCAGCATCCAGGCGGGTTTGGAAGACCTCCAGAGAAGGA
>JAVCKT010019016.1:10152-22291 GCA_032273925.1 Rhynchotus rufescens | reverse complement strand
GGACATAATTTGTTGAGATCAAGTTTACTGCTACAAATAGTGGCTCATCCAGTTAAAACAGTGAAAACATTTAATATCTTTAAGTTAGCAATGTCTACATATAGCCACTAAGCTTAATTCTTCCTCTGATGAGCTATTCATTCATATAAAGACTATGGTAGCAGGTTGTATTATTGCTTTCATCTCCTGTAGATATCATCACAGATTTCACATACATACTAAGACTGTTTCTGGGTCTTTAAAAAAACAATATGAAAAAAGACTTGTATTTACATGTACATGTACTTGTCCAGCTTTGCTGCAAAATGACGTGGCATTTCTCCACACCCATAATAATTTCGGTCATTTTCAGGTAAGTGATCCACATCATGGAATATCACGCAGTCCCAAACAACATCCTTCATAGCCTCTTTGAAGCCAACATTAAAGAGCATTGCACGATTAAAAGGTTGTGTACCTGTCTTCAAACAAAAAAGCAAAGGAGAACTTTTAAGAATCTAGAACAAGGAGAAACTCTCCCAATAATACAACTATATCATCCATCACACAGAAAAGCATTGAAAAAATGCCTGTTATTACTCTAAAAGAATTTCAGATGCTGTACCAATACTTAAAACTCAATTACATATTTATAGCTAACATCATACTAGAACATACTTGCAATTTCCTAGAGATCTTTACAGTTTGACTTAAAACTTTATTTCTAATACAAGTTAAATACTCACACTTTCATTTGTTCTTCTTCTTCTCTAAGAAGACTTTTCTCTAAAAAAGCTATATGATTTACAAGAGATACTGATATAACAAATGCATTATACAGCATAATTTTTAATAGAAATTAGTAGACTCTCTTCTCTATTTTCTGTATTTTTTTTCATTTTGGTCACCTCAAAATATTGTATAAACCAATGAAAGAGAAGATCAGTAATTTCTTCGCTACTTCGTACAGCCAATAAAGGTCCTCAAGGTAACACTCTAAGCATCTTTTTTTTTAAAAAAAAAAAAAAAAATCCTCCTTTTTTTTTTTTTAAAGGGGGCATATTAAATGATTTAGTGAGCCTCCTATGTGTACCCAATGTACTTGTACCAGTACAAAGGTCTGCTGAATATGTTGGCTAAATGGATGTAAAGTATCTGTAAGCATGAATCCAGTTGTTTCAGCTGCTATTTTGGCTTGTAAAGACCTCAACCTCATGGGAGAACTTTAAAAACACTGGTATCAAAAAAAAGAATTTAAGGAGGGTTAACAAGCATCACATTATACGGGAAAAATGATAAATATGTGAAGACAGCTGTCATTGAACTTATGAGGTTACTAACGTAGTAACAAGACTTCTGTTGTTGTTGCTTGTTTGTTTGTTTTTAAGAAAGATAAAAATCCAAAATAATGCTCAATGAAGTAAGAACTGAAATAAAAGGATTATTCAAGTACTCATCATATTAATCTGATAAGATCTGTTATCTCTTAGATGACAACAGAAAGAATAACCAGGTTGAAATTTCAAGTCTTAATAACACAATCAAAACTATACCTTATTTGAAATAGAAAACATGTGATATGACATGATGAAAAAGGTAACAGTTAATCCCATATTCCTGAGATCCGGAATGCAGATGCAAGTTAAGCCACTTGAGGTTTCTTAGTGATGAGGAAAAATCAAAGAGCAGTATATTAATAGCAATGCATTATTTGCCACCAGATAACTGAGACCAGCTGGATAGGAGCTTTTGCAGAAAGTTTGCAGAATAATCCAGAACATAGAATTTAGTGATAATAGAAGATTTTAACTACTTCTGCTGGGGGAAAAAAGAACACAGACATTCAACAATTTTTTGATATGCCCTGGTGATTTTTTTAATGCAAAGGATGAAGAAAAACAACTGAGGTAAAGGAATGAATGGATAATGTTAATGTAGAAAGTGACTTTGATGACAATGATTAGGAAGCGATAGCTGGGAGGACTAATGGCAAAATAAAAATGGTTGATTTTAGGGAACTAGACTTCAATAAACTTACACATCTGGAAGATATAATTTTCCAGAAAAACTGTCAGAGAGATAAGGGAACTAAAGGGAGGAAGAGATTCCTTAAATACATTAGTAGTAAGAACATAAATAATCTATTTTGGATGAAAGGTAAGAAGCTTAGTAAGATACCAGCTTGTTTAAATCAGGAATTCTTTATTTATCTTAGGTGAAGGAAGGACTCAGTCAGAAAAAAGGAAAAAAGAACAGGTTATTCCGAGCAGCACAGCAAAAAGAGTGTGTTAATTCTACAGTATATAAATAACTTAGAAGAGCATCAAGAAACATTTCTCAATATGGACTAGTTTTAAAGAAAAGCCAGGGAAATTGTCACTCAGTGAAGGGAGACTATTTTGGACAAAGAAGAGCTAGGAGACAGATGTTATTAATATGCTTTTCGTTATCAATCTTTACTAAACTGACCAGCTGCAAGAGGTAGCTAGTTCAGTGCATTCTGGTGAGACAATGTCTCAGCCTTTAGCAGGGGAAGCATTGTCTAGGATGCCACACACTACCAAACTGGCTGAGCCTGAGGTACTCCATCCAAGGGAAACTGGAGAGTTACCTGTCATAGTAAAATGCACTATAGCCAGACTTGAGATGGGGGTATTGCTCATTGTTTTGTGGTGCCTGTACTTTATATTGGTAACTGAAATGTGGCCATTCTATTTTCTACTGTTTTGGCAATGGAAAGTGACATAAATTCCCTGCAAAATCTTTCCATTTTCCCACTTGTAACTGAATTAAATGAAGTCTTCTCTCAAGTAACATAGGATATACAGCAGCTAAGCCAAAGGGGTTTAGACTGGTCTGTCTGGACGAATGAGGTTTTATACTAAGTTTTACTGTTTTCACACAAGGAATATAAAGAATGGTTTTAGCATTTACTTGAGTTGTTTCAACTTTCATCCTGGAAAGCTAGGCAAAATACCACAGGCATTTGGGTAAAGCACAACTCCTACCAGGTTTATGGCAAATGGTAGGATAATCCTAATTTAAGTCAGAAACAAGTTGTTTGTTTAGTTAAAATCACATCAAAAGTAGTACCTACTGAAGTACTTTTCTTTTTCCCCTAGGTCATAAATTATGCGCTATGTAAATTACTTACATCTTATGTGTATGGATTTACAAATCAATATTTTAGAGCTATATTTTCACAACAACTGTATTGTACTGGAAGTCTAAAAGCTCTGCTAAACTATGGGAGGTTTGCACAAGGTGTTGGATAAAAAAATGTATGCATGATCCTAAGGACTCTATGCAGAGGTGCTATGTAGACATATGACATATGCACCCATATATATGCATGTTTATTTGTACACAAATAAAAATCTTTTTACATACCAATACATAATCCATTAGATATATATGTAGTTCAAAGGTATTGAAAACAAAGTTGTTAGGAAAAACATTTAAATAGTCATACATAATGTATGTGTATATGTATTTGTGCACACATCCACTGCTCCCCAGAAAGCCATTCTTGTCTCTCAGTCCTGACACTAGTATGCAATAGACCCAGCATTTGGGCCAGCATTACTATGGGCTGCTGACCAACCTAAAACTGAAGTTAGAAAGAGCACCCAGTGATGATTCTGTTACTTGCAGAGCTGTAGAGAATAGGCTGTGTGCCACTCCAGCACCTCCTATTATACTCTGCAGTTATTGAACAGCTCCTTGTGGTTGGAGAGAAGTGCTGAAATTGCTTTCTTTGTCCCTGGTAGTACAAAATTACTTTGTGTACGATAAGAATCTAGTTACTTTTTTTGATCACTTGAACTAAAGATTAAATAGCTATTAGGACAGTAATTACTGAGACAGAAATTTAACAGCGTGGATGTGGAAAGCATCTTAGAATATCTTTGAGGGAGAAGTGTATATAATCACTTTTAGCTGAGTGAAATACAGGCTTCTGTGGCTGATAGATGTAGCAGGATCACTCCCCCTGCCACACACACATCTTACTCTTACATATATTTCTGCTCCATCCCTTGCACTGTTAAAATATTTCATGTAGCAGCACTGTGAGCTGAGTTGGTGTTGTGACCCGAGTGAAAAGTAACCTAGAAGTGAAAAACAAAAAGAGGTGAGATCTGGTTCTGATGTGACTCACATTAGTACAGTATCAGCACTTGAACTTGAATAGGGTAGATTTCATGAATGTCTGACTGAGGGGCAAAGTCAGCAGGCAGCCCTTGGCAGTCGGTCTTAGTTTCTGAATTCAGGGCTAGAAGAGCCACTCTTCAAGTGAGATCAGTAAATATGCTCTTAATGTTGCTCTAACTGATGACTCATATAAAAAATCTCTGTAAATACAGACTACAGAAATGGGAATTCTCTTTCTGAGAGTAAAATATATCTTGAAATGCATATTTATTACGGATGAGTCTGGTTGTGTTTTCTTGGCAATTTCAAGACTTAAAGGCAAAATTCATTCCAATTCATTTTTAACATATCCTTCATATGCATAAAACTTGAATGAGTGATCCTTTCCACAGTATATGTTGCATGAATTGACATTTAAAATTTCCTGTGAAGTAAGTTTTTAAATAAATGCTAGTACACAGTAATGAAATATTTCATCAATGTTAGGGGTACTCACTGAGCAGATTTTGTGAGAATTCAGACTTTCAACTCAGCATGAAAATGATGAGTAGGCAGAGTTGTTTAGCAGAAAAGCACATTACAAAATAAAAATAAAGAGGTCAGTTCCAGAGAATGAAGATACGAGTATATTTTAGCTTCAGCAAATTTTCCATGCTATGCTTTATTATATCATAACCATCAGTCCTGAAAAAAAGCACAACAATTTCATTGGCAATGTTGCCAAAAAGAATACTACAATGCCAGGCTCTTAAGGACTACCTTTCCATAGACTTGCATGTTGTATACTTGGTCAAGAAGTGGCAAGAAAATAAAGCATGTCTTTAAGACTGCTAAAACAGTATGGTATAATCCAATACTGCATTGTATTCTGATAAATTTTATAGAATGCATTGAGCATTTACATGTAGAAATTTTACAAATAATAATGTTATCATCAGCATCAGACTTCTTATTTTATTCTATGATCAAGATATTACAAACAGAGAAAGAAGTAATGTGTGAGTTTAGAGGAATTATTTTCCAAATCAGGAAAAGTAAAGGTATTTGACAACAAGATTTAAATCATATCTTTCTCTATTTGTTGCCATATGGATTCAGTTGCTTCTCTATGTTCAAGGATGTAAAACTGTTATTATAATAGCAACAGGAGCATTTTAATAAAGAAGCATTGTTATAATATTGTAACAGAACTGTTTGTGCAGTGTCTTGTGTTTGTGACTGATGTGCACTCTGTGTTTGTGCACTTTGTTGTGTTTGTGACTGATGCACAGAACCTGGGCACAGTACATAGTTTGTATGGACAAACAATTGAAATTTTATTTACAGGCAAAATTATATCCCAAATCAAGATCTCTGTTATAATATTGAATTCTTCATTAAGATACTTTCTTCATGAATCTTTAATATTTTCCTGGAGTTCTAGAGTTCTTCAGCAAAAGAGAAAGGACTGCATTTTACCTTTACTTAGAAATGCTAAAATTACATAGAAAGCTCTTTATATATAGTTAAATGGTGCTTAGAGGTACATTTAATCTGAAATGATGGTAGTTGGTAGTTTTTGGTTTGTTTGTTTTCCTTTTTCTCTTCAGTTGGAACCAGGCAGTACTGTATGTTGTTGCTTTCCAGATTTCCTAAGATATTTTTCAGTGGCAAGTCTACCTGTCAACTGACTTTCCATGAGCTGTTAGAGATCTCTAGCATTCTCCTCTGCACTTCATTTTCATAAGCTTTCAGAGTTATCTTTTCTTTGTCCGTGCTACTCTTACTTCTTCTTAGTTCTATTCCACATTCCCAAGTCATTTCAATACTTTGATTTGTCCTTGTATTTTGCCTCCGTTGGCTGCTATTCTTAGCCAGCAGTGCTTTTCCTCTCATCATGTTCAGTATATTTCTGAACTCTTCAGTTGTATGCATGTGATTTATCCTGTCTTCCCTTTCATGCAAATCTACTATTTCATTATCCTGTATCCTTTATTCCACTATACTTTGAAGATAATTATGCTCCTTTACTGCAGTCTCTTTGCCAGGATCTATTCCAAGATCCTGTCTTGGAGCAGCAACCAGAAGAACTGATTACTTTTCTGAAATATAGTCTCTATTATCTATTTATTGAACTATTTCAGAATGCTGAATCAAGGCCAGATTATCTGCTGAAGTGATATAAACATTGCCCTGTGAGTTATTTGTACCTCATCATGTAACAATAACTGGGGCAGGGACAAGAACTGACATCTTCTCCTCCTTTGAAGTTCCCTAACCACTTATATATCTGCTTATATAGTTATTGTATGGTCTGGCTGTTATTAATCGTAGAGAATCTTTACTACTCTGAAAAGCAAGTGACCTGACAAGTAAAATACTAGTTCTCTACTTCAGTTGTTTCTCTGTAGGTGCCTCCACAAGAATTTTTGCTTAGAATATCTATGACTAAACTATCTTTATTTTTCTATCTATAAAGAAATTTACAATGAAAAATCTTAATACTATATTTAAGAACATAAGCCTTTAGAGCAACTGTGACTGCACTGCAGAAATACCTATTTTCACTACTCTGAACAACGATGCAGTCCGAAATAATTCACTTAACAGCATGTGAATGTGTTTTATCAATAGAGGAAATAATCGTTTCAAGAAAAATCGCTGCAGGAGAGAGATCTCTTGAAAGAGAAAGGCTTCCTGAATACTCTGAGCAGTGTTTCAGAATATGAGCTTTATGTGAAGGAAGTCCATCCATCTTTTTTTCTCTGTGTTTTGAGAAAATTTATTCCTGTTTGGAGCATATCTGGTAATTTTGATCTAACAGGTCTTAAACATCTCTTTCTAGTAGCTTGTGGAATTTAGATGTGAGCTGTGAGTCTTCCAAAGTTGTGGTACTTGGCTTTGGGGAACTTTAGCATCAAACTTTGGGCATTTGTGGGCTTAGAATTTATAGGATAAGATGTTATCTAGTCTGGGGTTTTGTGAATGGCATAGTGCCTAAATACTGGTTATACAGAGTGTATCCAGTATATCCATATAATACAGAGCCTGGACTTGTAATAAAAAAAATCCTCTACTTCCTGACTGTAACTGTCTCATCTCTTATTCATATCTTGGGCACATTAACTTAGATTGAGTGTTTTTAGTCACTTCCTACAAGGCAAGCTATTCAGAACCCATTCCAATTTTCCCAAATAATTTGAAAGTGTAGACATCAAAATCAAGGATTGTCCTAAAAATAACTAAAGCTAGATGCTTTCCATACGTATAGGACTTATAGCTTGGTCTCCTGCCACTCTGCCATTCTGCATTTGACAAAATATATGCTCCTCTTTCTTTCTTTGGGAACTGTGACTTTGTGTAAAAAGTAATAAAGGCAGTTAATGAATCTGAAGGAAGGAAATCTCCAAAGCATTCCTTGGCTCTGGCACAAATAGGGCCTAATACTAGGAGTAAAATGTAAAGAATGCTCTCTTACCAGGAGAATGGAGTACCTGGGAGCCTCATTACAGCTCTAAATGAGTGAAAACGTAAAAGGAGGAGTATATAGTCATTCACTTGAACCGCAGAGGGACAGAGGAAATAAAAAAGGAGGAAAAAATTCCAAAAAAGTAAAAAGAGCTTTGACTTTATTGGACTTTTATTGCTTTTTGATTAAATATATCTTATATAATTGTTACATTATATAGTAAAGAAAGCTTAGATTCAAATCAATTTGGCTAGCTAAATGTGTCAAGAAGTATGGTAGAATCTATATAGATTGAAATTTTAAGTCCAATAGGACAAATGTAGTATTAGCCATACTATGAAATATGCAGTCATCACAGAGATGATAAATCCTGTGCTAAAAGGAAATATAACAATAACGGATCATTTCAATTACCTCTACACTGAATGAGAAAATGTTATTCTTGATTATGAAGATATCACTGGTGACTGCTTCTTAGGACATATCTGGGAGGAAAAGCAACATGTAACTTGTTTTGAAATGTATGTAGAACATACATTTCAGTCTGTGAGGTGACCACTATGTGCTTAGGTTCAAAATGGCTGCGGGGATAATCCTGTATCCTTGCACTTAATTAAAAGATAAAATAACAAACTATATTAATGTGAGGAGCCTTATTAAAAGATGCTAAATGAATAAAGATTAAAAGATGGAATAGTTATTATTTTTAAAAAGCATATTGCCAACTTAAAACAAATACATGTTGTCTCTGGAAAAAAGTGTCTTGGAAGAAAAAGAAAGGCTGCCATGGCTAAAAAACAGAGGAAGAAAGAAATCTCAAAATATATGGAGTTCCTTAAAGCTAAAACTGTAGTAACTGAGGATTAAAAGGATTATTATCTCTGTCAGTTTTAGTGAAAATTACATGATAAAGGCAGTCAAAAAAGAGCCTTAAAAATATATAATAAATCACTTTTTGAACACATCAGAATAAGTAAGTTTGCTGAAGATCTTAACTTCAAGAGGTAGTCAGCACAGAGAAGAGCTGATATCTAATTGCTGTTTGTATCTGTGTGCTCTGGAAAAATACAGTCAATTTTCCAAATGGCAATCTTTTTCAATGGAGCAAACATTGGAAGTGATTTTTCAAATAAAGTTATTGAGGAATTAAGTTTTTGAGGAAATGGTTAAAAGGACGAGAATAAATTTCTGGATACAGATGATTTTCACTTCAAGGCTCTCAAGAAACTCAGAGATGAAAGAGCAGAACTACTGAGGTATATAACTAGTCATTTAAATCTGTCTTGGTACCAAAGGACTGATATTTTGCTAATGTGATGGCAATTCTTAAAACAGGCTCTCCAGGGAATATCCAAGGATCTACATGCCAGTAAATCTGGTATTAGATAAACTGATAGTATTCTGAAGACTATCCATATTGAGTGGATGTATGAAAAATATATAGTCGGGATGAGCCAAAACATTTTATAAAAGTATATCAAGTCTGTCAGTGTTCCCTGAAGAACAAGAATAATCTTGCTGAAACAGTAATTTTAGATATCCAAAAATATGGTTGACAATATTTCTCGCTAAAATCTTCTGAGAAAGTAAGCCTGTAATGCTCAAACGGAACTGGGGAAAAATGAGAGCTTGGATAAAAGGTCATTTGTTATTGTAGAAAGAATTCACCAATGGAGGCTACCAGTTTGTGCTGTAACATGCCTTTATAGCATATTCATAAATGTTCTGAAATAGTGAATTTTGGGGCAACCAAGCTTGCTAGCAATACTTTCTACAGATCTTGAAAAGCTGCAAAGCAGGATGCTATCATAGAATAATAGATGAAATTTGATGTCAATTAATAGATAATTATTCCCTTAAGGAAAGTAATAAAAAAAAGTCCTAATTTTTATGTGCTGGAGTGGGTTGTACCTTGACTATTACAGCTCATAGTAAGATTTCAGATTATAATATTAGAGCAATGCTCAGTGGCAGCAAAAATCAAATGGAATATTATGAATTACTGTGAAAGTAACAGTGAACAAAATGAGTACCTCATTATGTAACTTGGCAAATCCATCATATACCTTCGTTATGAATATAGTGTGGCATGTTATTTTCTCAAATTAAAAACAGCATTATTAAATGAGAAGAGGCTTAAAAAATGGAGAAAGATTTAATGTGAGAGGGAGGAATTTAGCTGTTTTTTTAAAAGAAAATACAAGAAAATAAAAAATGTAATTATTTGTGTGGGTAATGAGATTGAAGAGCCATCTTATTTGTATGTGGCAGCAGCCTTATGAAGTGATCTGCTTATGGAAAATGTGTGGGGAAAAAAAAGCATGAAGAAAGAGGCTACTGTATATGAGAACTAAGTCTTGACAAAGATGATTTTTTTTCTGTGAGGTCTGTGAAGCAGTATGCGTATGGAGTGCAGATACTGTCTTTAATCCTTTAGATGTGATGGAGTACCCAAAATATTAAAAAAGACATGTAGAGATGAATATGCAGCAAGTCCAGAAACCAAAAAACAAAACAAAACAAAACAACCAACCAAAAACCCTAAATATGATTTGAAAAATCACAATTGTAGCAAGAGAAGTGCATCACTTTGCAAGAGTTTACAAGACCTTGAAATATATCCAAGGATAGACTAGGAGAATGACGACACTGCTGTCATAACCCAATGTGATACCAAAGACAAACATTAAAATAGAAGACATAATGACCAGAAGAAGATGCGTAAAGTTCAGACCAAACATTGTGGTAAGTAAATGTGGTAATAAAAAATATAGATTAAAAGAATGATGCAAGAATATGTAGAAGTATCAGAGTGAAAAAAATAATAAAATAGTGGCAAAACCTTTTCAACGAGGGAGGGCACTCATGGGAGGAGGGAAAGAATTTGAGGAAATGTTTAAAAGCATCATCTTGGGAAAAAAAAAAAGATTTTAGCATGCACTAATAGTGCTGAATCCACTTAGCTCTTTCATGTCTTATGTCCTGTAGCAGAGCTTGATATACATTTCTCTGGAGAGCAAGTAATGTTAACCACAGAATGCATACAGTTACTGTTCTTTGTAGGAGGGAAAAAAAGACCCAAACTTCAAACTGGCAATGCTCTTTCCAAATTCATACATCTTCAGTAACGGTGTAAAAAAGGGAACATTTTCATTAATTCAGATGGAGATACCAACAAGAGATGTTTGATGCCTGATGTTATTTTTTTCATTTTTGATGCAGTGACAGAAGTCTGACAAATGTCCAGGGAGAGAAGCAGGCAGTATGTAAACGTATCTGTGCATATATTGCAGTCCTTTTGGGAAACATTGTTTTGTCAGATTGCAGTATTCATTATGACTAGCACTCTATTCATTTCACAACCAAAAATGACAGAAAGTTAATCATGCAATGAGTTCTAGGATCCATATACTTAACCTTTTGATTTTGGGCAAAAGTCTAAGAAAGTATGAGCACAAAATAGAAAGGAGATTTTGAAAAATGTCTAAGCTATGAGCTTAAGTGAAACAGGAAAAATGTAAACTGCCTCATATACTTTGATGCTGAAGATGCTGTTAAGGCTAATACCATAGTGCTTTAGAAATGTGCCAAAATACAGACAAGCAAAATAGAAAAAAAAACGATCTGAGGGGCACAGGAAAAGAAAAAAGAGGCACATTGGCAATTTGTGTTCCGTTGCTCTTTTCAAAGTCACTGTTTTCTGGAATAGTCTTCAATTTACTGATATGACTGGTATTCCTTTCCCATGACTTTCCCATGGGTCCCATGACCCAAGACTCTGCATTTGATTGTGTTAAGGCATACATTATTAGATGGGGCTTAAACCCCATCTAATGGGGCTTATTAGATCACTTGTCAAATCGCTTTGCGTAACTGCCCTCCCTTGCTATTATGCTAAATTTTGGCTAATCTACAAATCTGATAATGAATCTTAATTTCACACAATTTGTGAAATCCTGAAAAGCCTTGATCTGTGGAACATACAAGGTAATTACAATTCGATGATTTTCAGTGATGGTTATTATTTAAGTGCCATTAGTTATCTGTTCTTCTACTTGTTTAATAATTTTGAGTGGCTCTACAGAGTGCTAGATTTTTTGCTGATTTGGTGAAATTATTTTACAGATTGCTTACCTACATTGACATCTGTCTTGCATGGTCACAGTTTTAAGCACCTTAAATTAAAAAAAAACAGGATCTTACCTGTTGTTTTTGAGATATTTATGATACATGAGTGTCAACTTTCTTCGTAATTACAGAATCACAAAATCTTTGAGGTTGCCCCACTGGATGTTACTTGATAAAC
Organism: Rhynchotus rufescens; assembly: GCA_032273925.1. Classification (NCBI taxonomy): domain Eukaryota; kingdom Metazoa; phylum Chordata; class Aves; order Tinamiformes; family Tinamidae; genus Rhynchotus; species Rhynchotus rufescens. The sequence continues at coordinate 10,406 of JAVCKT010019016.1, read as the reverse complement.
TCCCCTGCAAAAGCAGGGTCAGCTAGAGCAAGTTTCTCCTGACCTGGTCATCAGGCTTTGAATATCTATAAGGATGGAGTCTGCACAGCTCCTCTGAGCAACCTGTTTCAGTCCATTGCTGGAATTGTGCAGTAGCTCCACATGTTTCTTGTACTGGGGAGCACAGCACTGGACAAGTTACTCCATGTGTAAGTTGCCGCGATTGAGAGACGGGACATAGCTTGATGCAAGCAGTGTCCGTTTTATTGTTGTTA
>JAVCKT010019015.1:10508-23789 GCA_032273925.1 Rhynchotus rufescens | reverse complement strand
CTTCACGGACATTTTTGCCGTATCAGAAAAGGAGACAGGAGGTGATGGCAGAAGCACACCAGCTCTGTTAGGAGGCTGTACCGAACAAAAGTAGGAAAAGAAGTGGGACTCACACTCCCCAGTACGGGCACTTTGTTAGGCACACCAGGAACATCTAGTTCCATATGTGCCTTTTGCTAGGGACAATAAAATTTACATTCTGTTATTCACATATTTGAGGTAGAAGCCATCTGAGGAGTCATGTTCAGACACAGATTAGCGGTAGCGGCGATCCCAAATCAGAGGTGAGACTTTACACCTACCAACTTCTGGTTTCAGATATAGAATATCTTGAAAAATATCTTGAAAATATCTTGAAAAACATCTAGTATCTATTACAGGCTCACACATATGGAAAGATACTGCAGAAGTGGTGGTTTAGGCACTATTAAAGAATGATTAAAGAATGATTTCATGCTGACTACAACAGATACAGATGAGGATTCAAATGAAAATGACCAAAGTTCTCACCACTTTTCTATGATGTTATTAACCTGTAAACAAGGACACATTTCTGAAAGATCAGGCAATAAAGTTTCAGGACCTAATTCTGATCGGTTATGTTTTTAATTCAGAACAAGCATCAGAAAAATAGACTATTCCACTCATCTATGAAAAAGGAGGTAGGTAACATCCCAAAGCGAAATATTTAGTGATGCTGCATCTTAGGTTCTCCAAAGAAAGTTACTATGTAACACTGCAGCTAAAAATGCAACATTTTTATTTGCTCTTTTTAAGTAAACCTGCAATCCTCAAATTCTTTGATACAGTAAAAAGAAAAAAAAGAAAACACAAGGCAAACAAAAAGCCCTCTGTTCTGTATAACTGTATTTTTGATTTGACAGCTACAATTATAATCATTCAGACATCTATTTCCCACAAACTCTCCACAGCCATAACCTTTAGTGATTAATTATAAAGTTCCAGGAGCAATAGTACACAGACTAATTTCCTAAAACAATAAAAGACAGAATTTCTCATTTGGAGCTAAATGAAACACGAGCAGGTTGTTATTCATGCTGAAATCTAGATGCAGAGTCATGTTGCAGCCATTACAGAAGCTATTAAACACAACCTCAAATCAAAGAAACTGTAGGTCTCTCTCCTAAAATAAAATGTTTTTCTCACTTATGAGGCTTCCGACTCCTTTGCTGTGTTTCTTTCTCCCCTCTTCTTGATAAAAAAGAATCAAAATTCAATTTTCTTTCTCATTTCACATCCCCATTTTGTTTTTAATAGTCATTTAAACTGTAACAGTCTAGAGCAAAACAAACATTTGGTAAAGCTTTCAAGCACACAGGATTATCCTGGCATTGTCTTCACAGTGAATCAAAGTTACTAAGTGTGTAGCAACACCTAAACAAAACACAGCTCCCTCCACTTCAGTCTAAAAAGTCAGTATTTGCCCATTCCTCAGTTATTCTGAATAGTAAAATGAGCTGTTCCTAGTTACATTTTCACACTGCTATGAGTTCTGTTTCTTTTTGGACATATCCACCCATCCTGCTTAATGACCTTTTAAAAAGGATCCTCCAAAGGGAGAGAGAAACCATGCACTACAAAACTGATCTTAATGCTGGCATTGCAGGTATTAAAAAAGGAACAACGTATTACTGGTGATCTTCCTTAGTGGTAGTCCTTTTTTGTTAAGGCCTTATTATTCTGCCCACAAGCAATGTTCGCATTCACTCCAGGAAAAATTCACTATTTTACTGAACCGAAAAAGAGGAAAAAATGGAAAAAGATCTTTACACAACAGACACCATATCCTTATCCTTGGACTAATTTCTGCTAAAATTAGTGAGAATTTCTCCAAATATTTAAATTGGTATTTCATCAGTTTTATACTGAATTGCTAGGATATTGAGAACTTCCATTCAATATGCACACCCTTGACATATTTCAGAAAGGTTTGCATGGTAGTCCCCCATAAAACTTGTCAACCAGGTGACTAGTTGACTAGAGATAATATTACTACTGCATTGTAGGTCCTCTCCATCAGAACTGTAAAAGACTTGCAAAAGCAGGTAACATACCTAACCATAAACTGAAAACTGAGCAAGCTTTTGTATAACTGTTTTAAAAAACACAAATACTAGCCCCATATTTTTTCTGTCTGAAGCCCCTTGCTTTTATATAGCAACTCATACTTTTTAGCTTCCACTGAAACCTCATAGCTTCATTTTAAACTATATACAGACTAAGAAAGTTACACAAATTAAATAAGCTTTTCCATGAATTCTGAATTCTTTTCTGAATTCAATATGCACTAATTGACTAGGGTCTGAGGGGTGAAGCTGGGAAAGGGTTTGATGCATGAATTAGAAGCCAGATTTCTTCAATACAGATGAGTACACAAAATTAGCAATAGGCAACACCACTTTTGGAAAGACTGCTTTGTGCATAATTTGTCATGAATTCAAAGTTGTTCCTGTAGAAAATGAGCCTAAGACCTCCCAGCTGCTGCTTTATTGGTCTAATAAATTACCATTTTGGCGGTACAAAGCATCTCCACTCTCGCCCATCCAAGCAACCAAAGGGCCAGAGCAGCTTTGTCTGTCCTTGGGGCGCGTGCGTGCACCGGGCAGTGGCAGCGCTGGAGACAAAAACGAGGGTGCCTCGGCTTCTAAAAGCGAAAGAGCCTACTAAAAGAGGAGAGTTTAGTCAAAATAAAGGTAATTCTTGAAAGATCTGCCCTGATGGTTACTAACAACTGCCAGCTTTCTGAGGCAAAATGCCTCTTTTTCTAAAAGATTCTCCACAGTATTTAAGTATAACCTTTTCTATACACCTGGAAAGATCTTCAGAATAAAAACAACAACAAAACACATTCTCTTCAAGGATCCATTTCTGCTTTGAACTCTGTACCCTGCTCCTGTGCAGCTGGGGCTCCGGGGACTTGGTTCACGTCTCTATCTGTTTATGATAGTCCACAATGAACATGGGTTCAGTGCCAGTGCCTCTGTCCTAAGGTTTTGCATCTACGCAGCCTGTAACAAATATTTATCATGATCCTCTTTTATCGTTCTGGTCAGTAAGCATCCACCTCAAGGTAAGAACAAAATACTGAAAAGCTAAGAGTAATTTAGCATTCCCTGCTTTACCTTTCTCCAGTGAACTGTGGTGACTCATAATGAGCTCCAACAACCTGATGCTTTGGAAACTTTCCCTAATCTACAGGAAATCTCCAGACTCAATGTTTTATCGCTAAGATAGAAATCTTTTGTGACTTAGAATGTATTTAGAGAGCAGTTTAGAATGTCTGTGTTTTTACACAATGAAAACAATCCTCAACAAAACTAAGGTAAATGACTGTTAGGAGGAAAAATCAAGCACCAAGTGAAGTGATTTTGAGTCAATGACCAGGGAGCAAAACTTACAAAAACAGAAGAGCACAAGAATTTGACACAGGATTGAGGTTTTGCTTCCCATGCACAAAAACAGATGTTAAGGCTGCTCTTCAGCTTGCACACGGAGCATTACTTACCTGCATTAGAATTGAGTTCTTCATTTTCTGATTCTGTTCCATTTTGACTTCCACTTCCATGAAGGCTATTCATTGCCATAAGTTTCATCTTCTGTAACTTCATAGCCTCTGCCATGGCAGCAGCTGTCAGACCTATATAAGTAAATTAAATATAAGTAAATTAAAATGTAGTATCATATGATATAACACAACACAGAAAAATATGAAAATCAGACAATTTCCTTTCACTGAGAATAACTATATCATATAAATTCATACGTTGCTATACATTTCTGAACTACTAATTTTCACATCCTATATTGCCACACATTCTTAAATTATTTTATTTTAAAAGCAACTATGAACTTGATATCTATATTTGTTGAGCTGCTCGTATAATAGGCTTCAAAAATAAAGCCTACTGCCTAAAATAAAGCCGACTGTGGCAGGGGGGAAGGACATGACTTCTTTTCTCATACATAAGTATAGAAACCGCAGCTACACTCTCCTGGAACCCAAAAGTACCAGTGCCAGACCACAAATATCTCCTCTTTCGAGCAGACACTTCTTTTACAGCACTGTCGCTCATGTGAAAAACTATACTGACTTCCTTTTAAATAATAAATTAAACACATATAAATAATAAGTTCAGGCAACAGCATCACTAACTTTAGTGCAGACTTTACACACCCCACAGAAGAGCACTGCACTCCAACATTAACCATGTCTGACTTAAACATAAAATTGCTCCAACATCCTTCAAAGTTCTTCTGCAAAAGCTACAGGCTTTTCATTAATCAAGTAAATATCAAATCCTGATGTTATCGCTTCTACTTTCACAACATCTTTGGCCGACGTCACTAACACCTAATCCAGCACAGTACAGATCTTAAACGCTCACACTGTCCCAAGAGCCAAGAACTAAACTTTTGGGAACAGATGAAATATTTTATAAACTCATCACCAATTTTTTTCCAGAAAAAGGAAGGAAGATTAAGTTAATTTCACATTATTTTCAGTAACTTCAAAAGAGAAGCATCAATACACGTCTTCTAAAGAATTTACTATTAGCAAGATTTTCAGGCACCTATGGGATTTGTTGGCCCACCTGAACTTCCAAATTTTGATCCTACTCCAAACAATTTTGAGTTTTGAGGCACATTCATCATTAAAACTTCTTTTTCAGAACTTGTACTTGCTCACAGCCTCTCCTACTCTAACTTTATACTTCCAACACATTACAGAAAAATACTTTTATATTAAAAGTTACTAAAGATAAACAGTTTGTATACGGAGGTTTTTATCATAGTATTTTAGCACCAAATATGTACAGATGAGGCAGTGTCCCACTAATTTTCATCTGGCTCAGTATTTATACCTGCTCTTGATTATCCAAAGTGACAAAACAGTAAAGAATTCATTCATAAAGACATAAGCAGAGACTGGAAAGCCATTTCAGACATCTGTTATAAGTGAAAAATAAAGATCAAGTATTAGACAGGGCCCCGAATAAAAACAGCATGTCCCGTGCAGTTGTGTGAAGCAGGCAGAAAGCGTGTGTGAAACCACCAGAACGGAACCAGCAGAGCTCCAGAACCAGCACGGCGCAGCCTGCAGAAATTAAACACAATTATTGCCAGGCCTTTTGGAGCTCCCTCAGCAGACACAGCTGCCGTGAGGACCACGGCCAAAACCCTGATGTATCTGATGTATCTGAGGTCGATGCTGTGCCATCTGCCACAGCAACGTGACGCTACGGCAGCACTTAAGGCATGAAGTCAATAAAGCAAAGGGTGCTGTAGCTAACGTAGAGAGCTACAGCCGAAACATCCTGCGTGGCCAGGCACAAGGGTGAGGCAAAGGGGGCCGATGCCACCTCCAAGCTGAACTTCAGTGAGGTCCTTCTACTCGCTTCTAGCTCTTCTCCAGTCTATATTAGTTGTTGCTTGAGCTGGGATTGTGGGAGCCCCACAATCCGACTGTAGGAGACAACCGAAATATACTGTATTAATTCCTCAAAATACCTGAAAGCTGCTAAAACTGAGGTAAAATAAATGGTTTTAGAAGGGAGGGAGGGCAACAGACTGAAATGACGGAAGAAAACGTGCAGCAAGTCACACGTTGTCCTGCTCTTCAAGGAAGGCTGTTGCAGAGGCTGGAGCTAGTACTTAAATCAACCTATAACACAACTCTTCTCTATGACTGACTCAGCTCTGGCCAGCTGTGGCACAGGGGGCTATTCTTCAACTGACTTATCTAAACATCTACAAAGAACTGAGTCATTTTCATGATTACCAGCAAAAAAGAAAGTCTTATTTGGAGCACCTGGCTTTGAAAATGTCCTAGGAAAATGCTGCTAAGTGGACGTCTATACCTCTGCTTTCACCTATGAGGAGGAATCACGAGGAAAGCAGGCACGCTGGGTTACAAACTTCAAAGCTTTTTCTCTCCATTTACACTTTAAATTCTCGTCCTTTAGCTATCTTCTCCCAGCTGTTATCAATCACCGAACACCCAGGAAATAAACTACCTAACACTGACTGTCAAACACACCCAGCCTTCACAACCCTTCAAAAACAAAGGAAAAAAACAGGGGGAAAAAAAAAAAAAAGAGCACTCTCTCTTCATTGTGTAATTTAGGTTTTGTCAGGGCCTAGGTACTCTCCCCCTTTGCCCAACCCTACCAGATAACACAGTAATTTAGCCCGGTATAAACCTTGCAGGAGGCAGAAACCGGTTCACAAAGCAAAAGTGGGCTTCTGAAACCGAAAAAGCCTTAAATTTCAGTGTTAAATCATGCCCGTCCCCATCTTAGACAGCATCGTGGCGCTCTGGGAATACCGGCCGCTGGCGGGATGCGGGAGGTAGCGGGATGCGGGAGGTAGCGGAGCGGCAGCGTGTCGGGGTCTGAGGAGCACATTCCCGGGCACCGTCCATGCCGGGCTGCCCACGCCAAGCTGCCGGGAGCACCTGGGAGGGCCGGAGAGCTTTTCCCACCTCTCTTGCCCATCCTATTAAGGCTAGAGGCTAACTGATTGCTCAGACCCCCTTACACACACACAGACAGCATCACTCCGTGAAGTTACAGGAAAGGCTTCAACCAAAGGGCATTTTGACTGTCTGGTCCGAGGACAACAGCCCACGGTCTCTGTACTGGGGCCAGTCGCAGGCCTTCAGTAAACGACACCAGTGGGACCAGCCAAGAGCTGCCTGGGGAGACCAGACACCCCAGCTCCTTCACTTCAAGGCACTGAAGCACCCAGGGTGCCTTCAATACAAGTGAATCCCACCAAAAATTGGCTTTGCAATTGGCAAATTCATAACTACAAGGACCAAGTCAGTTCTCAGGGTACTTTAAGGTGACCCCAGGTATCTGGTAATCTTGCCCCCAAACTACAGCTATTTTTTCAGGTTCCTAATCAGACTGTGCCCCTCCTTCGTATTAGTTTGAAAGCTTTTCTGTCAGAACTGTGAACAAGTAAATTAACAAAGGGAGAACTATGAGTAATCAAATCTTGAGGTTTGCAATTAATTAAATGAAATGGTGAGTCAGTGAACTGAAGAATGGTCTTATATTAAAACAAAGCATTTAATTAAATTAACCGTCAACACATTGCAATTAATAATATTCAAAAGAAAAAAAAATGAAAACCAGTTTAGCCTTGCCATATTATTTCAGTTTAACAGTCAAGCATTGTGCATCAGCTTGTTTGTTATTTGCATTCAAAGCTGCTATGGGTCAAGTATGATGTGCTAAAACAGGAATAATGAAACATCTGGTAGTATGAAATGTTAATGTGAGATACCATATTGCAAACAGTGAAAACAATTTCTAAACATCCAATAAATTAGGCCTTCGAATACTTAAAGGATGTGCTTTCTTCCCTATTTTCTTCAACAAGAATATTTAGAATAATAAACACACACTGCGCTTCAAGGTTTCAGAATGCCTGCAAGAATTATTTTCAGAGATCATTACTAGAAAGCAAAGACTTCTCCGTAGCTGAAATGAATCATTTTAATTTAGTGATTATCAGAGGTAAAATCCATCTCCTAACCTGAACAAGAGTTAAACTGAAATCTTGATTAGGAAATTGAATGCAGTGAAAGTGTTAGGAGCATTTTGTGCCATATCCAGACATGCAGGCCTTATTATTGCACCCTTCTTCCACCCGTGTAAAGCGACTTGGTCAGAAACCCTTTGCCAGCTCGGTTTGCAAGGGCTGCGCGCGGACAACCTGGCACCGTTTCAGATAGGTTGGAAAAATCCATCACCGGGAGGCACGGGAGAGAACCCAGCGTGGTGAATGACTGGCCTGGGATGGGTTTCGGAGCAAGCACAGAGCAGGGAGCTTTATCAGGGCTAAATTGCCTGAGTACCCACCCAAAGTCCTGGAGCCCCTTTGGAGCCTCGGCTGCAATCCGTGTTACACCAGTTGACACTGCCAGGCTGAAATGGAGTCGACAGCCAAGGAACGTGCTGCAATAGCTGAGCCTATTTCATCTGCTCTGACACCAGCACGAGCTGTTCTGGTATTGCAGCCACTTGCTCAATAGGTGCATGTTTTATCTCTCGTTTTGCAACAGGAAAACCCCCTAGACAACAGAGGGAATTTACAGTAAAAAAAAAAAAAGAAATGAAAGCAGATATACAGAATATCCCACTAAATGTACAAAAATGAAATCAAAAATAAAGACTAATTTGCTAATGAAACTTTGGAGACCACCAAGGATTTCTTTAGGCAAAACATCTCAGAAACTACCGTAAGCTCTACTGTGCCAAAAGAACATCACTAAGGGATATAAATTAAATATAAATACTAGGCATATTTGTCAGGAATTGCTGGGAATTAATCTTTCTTGGACGAGCTAAATGACCCTTCTTTTGCAATGAATTGTCACAGAGCCTTTACCTGGGAGACCTTGTTCTCTGCCTTTGTGCAGTCCCTGCATCTTCCCTGGCCACCGGCCGCAGCAGCTGGATAGGCAGAGACCCACAGGTCGGCCTCTTCCTCACACGGCCCTGACTCAACCACAGGTCAATCGATCCTCTATCATCAAGCAGACAGTTATGCTGGGGAAAAGGAGCATGCGATAATGTAATTTAAAGACTTTACCTAATGTTCAGGGAATCAGAATTATGGCTGCACAGACGCTTCTCATTTTCAGAGGAACGGACTGCAAAATCCCAGGAATTCTCTTCTCATACAGAGAACTGCTCAACCTGTTTTAATTTTAAAATATGACTTTGCACAGATCACAGCATTAAAGGTTTTACATGCCAGGGCCCCTGTCACTAAGTGAAATAAGGCAGTAACAGGCTCTCATTCTTTAGCTTTACAGATATTTAGGCAGTAGCAGAAGTCTTGACACCCACAAATTTGTAGACCCTTAAAATATGTGGAAAATTTACTTTCCAGTTGGGATCTCTCCTGCTTTCACCCCACCTCTGTCCCAATCTTGCATCATTTTGTGAGAGTTTTCATTCCAGGTCACTTGTTCCTCAACTTCTTTGTTTTGTGCTCATGTGCAGTGATGGTCATAAATTTTAATGCCTACATGTTAAAATGAACATATGTTCAAACAGATACCAGCAATGCCAGCAGTCTATAGATATTTACAGACAGTTTCATTTAGAAAAAAAAAGTAGCCTATATCTTACGACAATTAAAATTGCAGGGAAACAGAAGGGAAACAGAAACTACAGGACTACAAAGAGCTCTGAGAGGGTTACACTATTTTTTCCTTCATACTTACTGTGTGTCTCATGAGAATTGATTAATTTCGTGACATTTTCTGCTCTTTTTTACAATCTATGCCATGAGAATGATTTGTCAAGACTGTAATGCTTAATACTTTTAGTGTTCTGCACTGTAGTGACCTTTACCTTCTGTATATTTGATTGACTGACCATCCCACTTTTGATCTACAGGTTACAGAAGATGGAAGCATAAGGAAGACAGACTTGGCCACTGAATTATTGTTGAAAACATCATACTTCATACAGATAAACTGGATGCTCTTATAGGCCCGTTTAATGCAATTTTAATGACGCTATTTAAAATTTTCAACGTAAAATTCCTCAGACTAAATTCATTTGACACACTTAGAAGTGTGTCTTTGTACATAAATGGAATGATAAACGTATTAATTGGGACTCGATTTTCACTAGGGCAGAGACAAGTCACACTAATGCTCAGAATCATCCAAATTCTCATACTATCGGCTTATGGTGGTGATTGGGACGTGTCCCACATGGGCAAGTTCTCCCTTCCCTGGATCACACTTTAGACTCCTGGGCCCTGCTGGTACCAACGGCCTTGAATGGCCCTGGTCAAATCTTCAGAGAGGCTTCTTAAGTCTCTGTGTTTGCCTTTGATTTCCTAGAATACCTCAGGTTTCTTGAGAATCTACAATTATGTAATTAATACATTCCCTCATACTAGTCCTCATACTCAACTTTAATGTTCTGTCACTGTGGTATCATTGCACGTATCTATCATGGTGCTAGTGCTCTCACCCAAAATTAGAATTAACTGGTATTAATTTTTTTCGCCATGTTTATTCCTCCCCTATTAAATTGATTTCTGCAGTTTTAAAGCCCTTCTCCATAAGCAGTAATGATGGGGAAATGGCTGAAGTTTTTGAAGATCCTTTTAGTTAAGTACCAGAAAGTCTGAAGGCTTATCTGGAGCTGGCACAAATCCCTGGTGTTTGTAAAATTAATTGGGCTGGAAGCCTCCCGAGAATATCGGTATCTTTGTGAGTGATTTTAAGCTACTTCTTCCTTGTGATTGGAAAATACCATACAAGTATCTTTTTGTATCTGATGGCACAGCTCAGCTACGTCCCACTTATCTCCAATCACAATTTAAAATCCTGGAAATACCCGATATTTTAAGTGAATACTGAGCCCCATGAATTCACTGTACTACAGTATTTCACATCAAACCTTGGTATTCTGTTAAGGTCCCTTCTTCTGAGCACAGCTGCCAGCGACTGGGTTTTTAAAGATCTCCCCCAGTGCCACTGTTCAATCCAACCAAGTGCTCCTGAAAATCTTATTTTCCCGCTTTCTTCACAAATCCTCTTGGAAGCTGAAGTGTTACAAGGAAGAAACGTTACCCTGATCTTTCCTGAACTGTTTGTTCCACTGAAAGCAAGCAGGTATTAATATTAATTTCCTGCGATTACTCCCCAGCTACCAACAGCAGCAGCGAGGCTGCCACCTCTGCTGGGTTTTTGTTTTCAAACCAAAAGCAAAAGCACTGCGAGGATTTACTGTTTCCACACAGATACCAGGCTGTGCCTACAAGGACCAGTTGTTAAGAGCAGCTTAAAGGGCACGCTGCTCCTTTGGCCCCATGTTTAGGCGTGAGCTCCTCACCTTGCTCCTGGCTCAGCACTGCTGAGAAGGAGGGAGAACAACCTGCATTTAAGGAACTGTGTTAATGCTCAAAATGAGGACAAGGGGGGCTGCAAGGGAGCCCTTGTGCACTTCCCCAGACACCTTCCAGCCAATCCAGCCTCCAAAGATGCAAGTTCCAAAGCAGCATCACTTTGGAATATAAAGTCATGGAATAGCCTTCAGAGACCCACAAGGACATTCCGAATCTGGCTGTTGAATGGGAATCAAATACTGGAGCTTTCAGATCACTTGAAATACTATGGCCAATTCACAGGAAAGGCATTTGGGGCACATCCTGCATCTGCTCCTTGTAGGAACCAAGGACAAAGAGCGGGATTCCTGGAAAGGAACGGACAACGTAAGAAAGGGAGAGGAGAGAGGGAGACAAAGAGATGCCAAGAACAGGATTCTCCTCTGGGGCATAAATTAATGACCAGTGATCTCACAAGCAAACAACACACGGGACAGACCTACAGATCAATGTGTACCTTCAATCTAGCGTCTAGTGCTTCTCATTGTTCTCATTTGCCTATTGCTACTGTGATACAGATTTGCTGAAACTTATTCATGCACAATTACCTATAAAATAATGCAAAAGACAAATAATGTAGTCCCAACTGGCTAATACCTTCTTTGTTTACAGAGTTATGCCAGAATAGCTATTTTCACTCTATGCTGTGGAACATAAAGAGCGTTTTTAAAGTTGACAAACTCACAGGGAGCTTATTTTCTTGTTCCCGTTTGTGAATAAAAATTGCACGTAGAAGACAAAATGCATCATTTTGTTTAAATCTTAAAAGACGTGTCTCTACTCATTGGTCAAGCTAAATTAACTTGCAGCCTCGAAGCCAAACGCAGGCTCTAGAAGGACAGGCATAATCTAGCCACTGAGCTGAAACACTCAATAATGTAAAATTAAGCAAATATTCTCTTTGCCCTTGCAGATCTTTAGAGATAAACTCTAGTGATCTTTGCTCATGAGTCTGCATCAGCACAGCAGGTCCATTTTCTTATAAAACTACGTCACTGAATATTTTTGGCTTAACTACTGTTCAACAATTCCAATAATCAAAATTCAAATCTTAAAATGCCAAATGTTTATTAAAGTCACTTTTCCACATTCCTCAGTATGTAATAAGCCACTCCTTGCAAGTTTTCCCTTTAAAACCATGGTACTTACTCCTCAGTCTCTCCTTAGCATTAAGATTGTAATCTCTAATATGATTTGCCACCTTTTTCAGGAAAGCAATGCAGAATTTCTGAGCACTCACTTTGCATGTGAAGAGACTGAAATTTCCTCTCTGACCACTGCAGGCTCCATGATGGGAAGCACAGTTCTACTTCACTGTGAAAAAGAGCTAAAGAGCAATGCAGCACTGAATTTATAGACAAACCTTTTTTATCTCTTCATGCCATCTTGGGGATTAGCATCCAAAACTGTAAAAATAACTATTATTCTCAATGAGCATAAGCTCACTGCTGTATATCTCTGGATCTGTGGCCACCCCTGAGACTGTACTACAAGTTCAATCAAGAATCACAAAGTTCCTGCTCAAAAGACCACAAAAATCAGTCTTTGAGTTTGAGAAGTGCATTTCAAGAGCCAGGAGAGTAACTCAGAGAACATCACCTTTGGTGTTAACGCCATTCTCCATCCTACTTCAAAAGAACAGCACTAAAAATACAGTTTTAAAGCCATAAAGGACACGATACGCTGAAGATATAATCCACACACCCATATTCTGTTGGATTCTGTTGGACTAAAATGAAATATTCTTAACATTTAACAAATTCAGGTAGAAAATTTTCATTAAGGATTATTTCCTAAAATACACCACAAAAAGAGCTGTGAACATCTTAAGTTCATTTGGAAGGATCAAATGACTGATTGCCAATGACTGCAGTTATCCTTTCAGAGCTGAGAAATTTAAGCCACCTTTAACTATCACATTGATACATGAGTACCGTATATTACTATAAACACATCTTGGTAATATTCAAACTGCTTGCATTAAGCTCAGGTTTTAACTTAGATCAGGATAGATTCTAGTTAAATAATATGTTAAGAATCTTTTAATTTAATAGTTTATTAAAAAGATACGTTTTGCTTTCCCCGTAGGTACTGTTTTTATAAATAATGTGTTGGCAATCAGTTGCTCAATCCTTTAATTTAGATTCTTAATGCAGTCACACTGCACTGATGACAATGGGTTTAATAGGAAAGTTATTATGAACCAATTAACAACCAATGAGTCTTCAGATCAATACACTATGTAAATACAAATCTTTCTGTAATTTTATTTGTATATATATGACGTGTTAGGTATTTTTAATAGAATTACTCATTGACTTCACCTGAATGAGCGGT
>JAVCKT010019015.1:0-10498 GCA_032273925.1 Rhynchotus rufescens | reverse complement strand
GGGAGACCTTTCGGCTGCCCTGATCAAGCAGGAATTTACAGATGACTGAGGAATATTTTAAAATTGTGTTTCGGAAATAAAGGACATAATATCCACAATCCCATCTGTCCCCATTTCCTTCAACCCCCCCCAAAGTTCTCGTACCTGAGAAGAAAATCAACCTTTTTGTTGATTAATCACTAAGCAGCTTTGACTGGCGGAGAGAAAATTGTATTACAAGCGAACAGCTACCTGTTATCAAATTACAAGGCATTTTCATCAAAGGACCACAAAAAGCAGCACATTGACCAGTTAACATGTTTCCCCTGACCTGGGGGGATTTTTCCAGTTAATAGCTCCTGAAGAATGCTTCCTTTTGATTCCTGTCTCCGACACAAAAATGATTGTCCCATTTAACCCGCGTTCTATCACATACATCAGAGAATCCTATTTACTCACACACTACGGGAACATTAAAACACAATAGTGGGATTGTCTCTGGAAGAAAATTTTAAAGATTGGCTTTTTTTTTTTTGCTTTTTTTTTTCTAAAAAGGGGAGTGAGATCAAAAGCAAACTTTAATAGATGTTTGACTAAGGTCATACTCCTAGGAAATGGAACACTGAAGATGAAAGGGAACAAATAGATTTGGCTTTTGATCTCAGCCAAATGCATTTGGCATTGTTTAGCTTTATAAAATACTTCAACTTTAGGTGATATCGTGACTAAAATAAATCGGTGCAAGTCCTAAAGGTTTCCATAGTTCAGTACAACTTCAACATGTGCTAAAGTTGGGAAAAACTCCTTTCTGAAGTATTTGGCTAGATTTTCCTCAACGGAATGAAGACTGGTTAAAGCTGCCTATTATCTAGGGCCAGAAAAGATTTAAACTTGGATTTTCCTCCTCATCATAAACAAATCTAAGATTAGGTATCCACTAGTGATGTAAATCAAGACCACTGAAATTGCTAGTAAGAACTTTTAGTGGAAAGTGCAGGCTATTGAGAAAAATGAGGTCCGAGAAAAGCCACTGGAATATTCAGATATAACAAATCACTGAGCTCGTATCTGTTTCATCTCTTTAATCCTTCTAAAATACGGTGAAATTTAGAAACTAAACTGTAATAAGGTAGACATGGATTGCAACTGGTAAATTATTTCTCTCAAACTCTTCAGTGATAATGGCGATCTCTGACAAGAAAAGTCAGTTAATTAGAAAAAGCTAACAGAAATTAGAGCAATATGCTTAAACTATATGCTCTAATAGAAAATATTAATTACCTTTACACAATAAAAACACTGTGAAAACTGTAAAAAGCTTCCTAGGCTACACAGAGAGAAGTTTAAAGAGCTTCATCAGATCCCTGTTAGGGCAGGGAGAGCAGGCCCTTCCCTGCTGAGCTGCCACTCACCTGTTTTGATAAGGATTAATTTAAAGACAGCAATAAACAATGAAAACATCATAATCACTGAGCTAGAAGTAAACTGCTTAAAGATATATCATGATTTTTTCCACATACCTGTGCTGCTTGGAATGTTTAAATTAAATAATCAGGTAGTAGTGCACGTTCTGATATACATGGGAATGGAATCGTAAGGACGCAGTGTTGGGGTAAACACGTCTTCTTATGCTCCTGTTAGCAGGCAGTCCTCATCTTCTAGGCAGAGAATCCCCAACAAAGGGAACTACGGAGGAGTGCAGTGATTTATCCTTCAAGTCACTGGTGGGCTCTTTGTTTTCTTAGATACTATCGTAACAGAAAACTGAGAGCTCTGTGTTCACAGAGTAACGTCAAAATTCTCTTCTCCTGCAGTTCTCACTATGGAAAACCATGTAATACATACAGTGCGATAAATTTTCACAGCAGTTTACAAAGCAAAGAGCCCCGATAAGAAAGTGTAGGCTTTGAGTGGAAGAAAGAGTAGGTTGAAATGTAAAAACACACAAAAAAATAAAAATAAATAAATAAAAAATAAAAATAAATAAAAAATAAATAAAAAATAAATAAAAAATAAATAAAAAATAAATAAAAAATAGAGAGCTTTTTTTCTTCCAACCACTCAATATTAATAATTAATAACAACACAATTCTCAATGGCCCCCTCCAGCTGAGGTCTCCTCCAGTTGCATTAATTTACTTAATGAACCCTTTGGAGTCAGTGAGATTATTCTGTGCTCGGAGCACACCCGCAACAGCAGGGACTGTCGGCACCTCTGCAGAGCCACGTGCTCCCCGACGTGTCCTCGCCAACAGGACCATCCGTAACAACTAAGTCGCTCAAGGGCAGAGCTGAGGAATTAAGTTGAGGGACCCTCTTTTCTCCTCTGCCCAGAACTGGTAGCTTTATCACATAGCTAAAAATACTGTAATATATTTTACATTTTATACTGTAATATAATTATACTACGCTATAATACTCTTTCTGTGTTACACAAACATTGGGCTTTAGGAACTGCACAGAAATTATAAACAAAGGAGGAACTGCCTGATAACATGTAAAATTATCATACTAGATTAATAAACCATTGATAAAGAGCTGAGAAATTCTGAAGATGTAAAGTCAAGTATTTATCATCATCAACAGCGAGGTATGTGACCACAAACCCTATGAGTAACCCTGGGAAGGAAGAGTTTTCCCATAGACTGCTCCACTCAGCACAATGCCTTTCTCAAGGGCCACTTAAAGCAAACACACAGCAAGGCACAAGAAGCCCAAGCAATTTGCTCTCCAACATCCAGCCACAAACCCAACCACACGGAGCAGTAATTCATTCATTCATCCATTCGCTCTTTACACTGTTTATCTCTTAACAAGGGAAAACAGCAGAGGCATTTCTTCCTTCAAAAAGATAACCTGGTTTATCATTCCTTTCCATATTATTTATTTCTTTACCTACCACATTTCTGCTACTGAAGCAATGATTTGCTGAACCCACCTGGAGACCGAAGATCTCTGCAGACTAGAAAACCCAATAAAATCCGATGTGATCCCCACACCTGCACTCGGGAATATTTTAGCCACATAGTTCTCAAATACTACAAGCTTATACCCCCTTTTATGCACAAGACGCAGCTGCAAGGCCCTGCCATCGGTCACAACCAGAGGGTGTTTTTTGCATCTCAGCACCTCGCTGCTTTCTGTTCCCAGTCACAGAAAATCCACAACTCCAGCTATCTCGGAACCTCGTCACTCATACTCTACGCAACTGCAGGTATAATGTATTAAAATATGGGCGTAAGGGACCCCCTGCCTTAGGGACACTGCCTGTCGAGCTCCCCCTGTGCTGCTCTGCTCCTCTTCTGCCCGGGATGCAAGCGCAGCACGAGGCACCCACACGTCCTGCTCTCACTGACCCGGCACATAAATCCCACCCCTTCATCTCCACACTGCCAGAAGAAGCCACAGGCCGAGCTGCAGATTAAACCTGGAATTTTTTTATTCCTTAAACATCTGAAGAAAGAACCTTGCATTCAGAAAGACTTATTCTATATACGACACATACGTAATTTTTGCAATGAATGGCATAAAAATACAGGATTTAAACTAATCAGTATAATACTGTAGAAACATTTTGGATATATAATAAACCATGTTGATCTGATAAATATTGTAAGTGTTCTGCTGACAAGCCTCAAACTTTCAAGATATCTGCTTTTAAAATTAAAATACCTGCTTTTAACATTAAAAGTCATCACTGTGATCATTCCAACGAGAATCTCATACCAGGGTAGACAGAGATGTACTGGCTCCTGTTGTATTTGCATTGGGTAGCATAATAGACAAAAATATTTACTTAAAATAGGATAACTATCTCCATGATTAAAATATCTCTTGGAAATGTTCCCTCTTAAAAATGTATAGACTAGTAAAATAAACGATGTTTTATCCTGCTTATATACGATTGGAAGAAATTGTGACGCTGTAGACAGAAACACAATTGTTCTGTGCCTGCCTAGATAGAGACTGCATCTGATCTGGGGAGCATTTCAGACTCTGCAGCACTCAAAATTGCAGTAATGAGATACAACTGTATTTAAGGCACCCCAAAGGGGATTCAAAAAGAGTATAGACCATGGATAAATGCAGATGTACTTCTATACGCATACTAAGAGGAGCAGATAAGGGGAGCAGATTTTGTTCTATTACATCTGCAACTGGTATCCAGATTTACTCAAATGGCATTATTTTAATTTTGTGCAGAGTTGTAAATGTTTCTTTCTTGAACAAAAATATCTGGTTTCTAGCACTATGTGCAAAAAACAAACTCTGTCCAGGAAATGATTTTTTTTCCTTTCCTGAAAGAGCTCATAATACAAAAACATCCCCAATAATGAGATGAAACGATACTGTAAACCACAGCAGAAATAACAAATCCATTATGAATAACTCCCACCAGAACTCTTGGAAACTGGACAACTTACTGTCTGTTCTGATTTTATTTAGGCAAAACAGAAAAATGAGAGGGAGATCCTTCTGACTGGATTTCAACTGCCTTTACTCATAACTTCCAGTTTCATTCCCTCACAGATGACTAATTGTTGTCTTCCGTTCTTGTCTTTCCTATTTGGCCAAGGTGAACAGAAGGCAAAGATGTCGATTGTCCCTCGACACATTAGCATTCATTATGGAGAAAAGTAAATGAGAACTATTTCATCTTCAGAGCGCTATCCTAAGACATTAACATCTAATAACAATATTAAAGTCACATTACAGGTCTTTAATCTGTGGCAGTAATAATGCTGTCTACTTTAATAAAAATAAGCGTTCAAATAAATATTTTGGCTACCCACTTTTAAGAGTTTGCAAACGACATTAATACCAGCTTAGAGAGATTTCAGGAGGGGAGTTTTGAGAGGGCACTATTACTGCAGCTGAAACAACCCCCTTTTCTTTCTCCTTCATGGCCCATATTCTCCTAGAGAGAAGTGGAAATTGTTCCATCAAGATCTCTTTTAAAAGATTAAAAATAAAAGCAGCTAAGTAAATAACCTTAACCAAAGCTCGGGAATTGTGCAAAACTTAACTGCAGCACCACGAGCAAATCACTCACTCCGGAGACATTTCTTAACAATTTTGGGGGGAATTCTACTATAGGGACCAACAGTAAGAAAGAGCTTTGTATGTAGTTTAACAAATTGCAAAACGACAATTCTTATTTATCCAGGAAATGAATCTTTGAAGTAAGAGCCTTTTGCATAGGGGATTTCTCACCAGAGCAGACAGGCACTGATTATTTGTTACCAAGTTATCTGGCATGAGTAGAGCTACCTTGGATATACCAGCATGTTTCGCAATACATTTTACTGGCGAGTACATTTATAAGTTCATAAATAACCTTTATGGCTGTAAGAGCTGCCCTTTTAATTGGCTAAGGACTTGGCATTTTTATCATATCAAGTTCTTGCTGAATTACATTTACAAAATTCAGTGTTAGCTTGGAAGTTTGGGGATCTCTAAGTCCGACAGTAACACATTAATTGGCAATCCTGCAGGATTAGCATTAGCCAATGAGGTGTTCATTAATTAAACCATTTACGAAAACTAAGATATAAATTTAAAAAAAAACCCAAAACATATTTATACTGTTGGCTTCACATAACACAGCTGGCATTTCAGACTGCAAGGTAGTCTGTCTGCTTTTTGCTGCCTAGTGACATGCCCTAGCCAGTAAGATGTTGGTGCCTGCCTTTTTTTCCAGCAATTCCTGGACTGAAACTCCTGAAAATGCTTAAGCCATGTCTAACTTTGCTCCAGCTTGTTTCTTCAGCAAGGCCATTACGTGATATAAATGATATTTAGCAGGTGGAGATGTATTCTTTCATTATCACTCTTTCACGATGGAAAAAGGATTTTTCTATCAAATTTTAAAAGGCAAGAGTAATGATACCCGAAAGAATGTGAAACAGTTCAAAAAAATGTATCAATTGTTACAGTTGGGAAAATGAAATACAAAAATATGAAAAAGAATAACCACAATCAGCACATAATTTATTGATTGCCCTTTCTCAAATGAAGGACCATCAGCTAGTTTAAAAGTAAAATTACATACTAAAATAACAGCAGAGAGAGATAAAAATTATGAGGGTCATGCAAGGGGAAAAAGATGTATTTTCAGCAAAGATTTTTAAATGAGATGGAGAGTCAATGAGGCAGAGAAATATAGGCAAGACCTTCCACGCTAGAAAGAATTGCAGGAAAGACAACTCTTTTTAGCAGCAGTTGTGAAATGCTGAGAAGCAGCATGGGGAAGAGAGCAGAAAAATACAAGTAGACAGTCTTGAAATAAACTGCTGTAATCCTGCTTTGTAGAATGTGTATTAATTACATTAGCATAATGCAAGTTGTCTGAAAGGCCAGACAAACTGGGTAGAAGAAAATAAATGACTTACTAAAAATGTGCTAAGTGCCAAACTCAAAACAAGTTACGTGACTGTAAACACAAGTTTTAACTGTGTATAAATCATGAGCTGCAATGATCTACATCTCTCCTGAAAACACAGGCTTTAAATCCTCCCCTTGGCAAGTCCCAGGCGCCTCTTCCACTGCTTGCAGCACCTCCTAAGGACACCTGAAGGGTCTCAGAGCCAAGCGCTGAGCCCCTTGGCCAACAAGTTATTACAAGGGAGAACTCGCTTTGCCCAAGGACAGTCAACCACAGCAGCCTGGTTGATTTTAATGCCCCAGACCACAAGCCACAGCGCTTGGGAAGGGTTCAGGCAGCTCCGCATCGCCGAGGAGTGCAGAGCTTGGGGAAGCCTCCTCATTCAACTCCCCATCTGAATGTGCACACATCGGGGCTCTGCATCTCTCCAGCAAGACGCAGCCCTTCCTATGTAGGCCCCACACTTGGTTTAACTATAACATGAAATACTAAAAGACTAAGAAAACTGCCAAAGCACATACACTCACAAAGTATTTAATTAACTAACGCACCACCTTTCATAAAGACAACCTCGTGGTTCTATGTTTGAAGAGTAGGCAATGGGAATACCAACACACACATTTTCCCAGAATCTCTTAAATGTTTTCCCTCCTGAAATATCAGATGTGGCCAGTGACAGGACAAGGGGCAATGGGTACAAGTGGAAACCCAGGCAGCTCCATCTCCATGTGAGGAGGAACTTCTTTCCTGTGAGGTGCCCGAGCCCTGGCACAGGCTTCCCGGGGAGGCTGTGGAGTCTCCTGCTCTGGAGGTCTTCAAAACCCGCCTGGATGCCACCCTGTGCCACGTGCTCTAGGTGTGCCTGCTTGAGCAGAAAGGTTGGACTAGATGATCTCTAGAGGTCCCTTCCAACCTTGAATATTCTGTTATTCTGTGATTTTGTGAAATACCGTGGACAATACTACAGGGGAAAAAAAAAAAAAAAGAGGAAAGGAAAAAGAAAAAAAAAAGAAACTATTATAAAATAATCGGGCACTAATCTTTCATTTTTCATTTTATAACTGTAAAACTAACGTGTAAAAAACAATTCTCTCCTCTAATGTGAATACAATACGGTTATAGGAAACAACTTTAAGTCTGAAAAGCAACAGTAAAATAGAGGAAATATTCTTGAAAAATACAATATTACACTTTACATTTTTCTTCTCCTTGTGGATATTTACCATTCATGTATATTTTCTGTCTCTGTAATCTATTTAAGAATTGTAGTGAGTATTATCAACAAGGTGTTAGAGCTGAAATTGTACTAAATTCAAGAATGAATACAAACATAAAAGGAATTTTCAGTAGGTTATGTCTGGCATCTGTAGACATGTTTGCTACAAGTCTGAATTAATTTTTATGTTATATTTCTTTTTCTTTTTTTTTTTCTTCACTTCAATTGTTGTTTCAATGCTTCAATGTTGTTAACATTTGTTAATAACTTCTTTATTGCATCAAAATAGTCAAAGTTTATGGCAGAAGAAAAAGTGAATGGAAAGCTAGGAATGAAGAACTTTATAATTTCTGAAAAAGCTCCTTCAGGTTTAACACACTTCTAGTCATCAGGTCACATTTTGTTCCAAGTGGTATTAAACTTTGTGATCTCTGTCTCTCTCTCCCTTTTTTTCCCCCTAGATTTTGTCATGGAATCTTTCCAAGGTAAAATGTTACAGACATTTTTCATGAAGCTCCATAATTCAAAATATGTTTCTATGGCTCGGTGGCACATTTTCTAGATCAGCTTTTCAGACAGGAGCTTCATTGGGGGCAATAAATGACATTCCAGAATGTCTCCATGTGACAGGAATATGACACATTGTCTTCCTAAAGGTTTTCTTCCAAGGCTAATTGATTTTTATTAAGTCCAATTTTGCACATTATAATAACTGTCACCATTGTTCAATTTTACATTTATGGTACAATGCAAAGTGAGTTTTCCTAGTAATCATCATATATTTGAAGAAGCTTGTGCAACAGAGAAAGTGAAGGGACAGAGCTCCCTATGTTGATTACTCTGGAAATTCAAGATATACTTTGATTCTCAGAAACAGTAAGCTAGTAAGATTTACAAGCAATACAGAATTCAGTGTGCTAAGCTCTTTGGACTTCAAAGAGCTATTACAATTCAAGCTTGTTTGGAGTGGATAAAGAGATTCAACATTGCATATCTCATTTTGCCTGCCATCAGAGAGTCCACTAATGTCAGAAGACAATGTGATTTATACTGCTTGCAGAATTTAAGTTAGTGCAGTATCTTAAAGACTGTAGAAAACATTATCATGAGTGTTCCACAGTACTGAAGTCATATAGGAATTTATGGTAAAAGACAAATTTTGCAACATTTCTTAGCAAGAATTTGCATTGTGTCAAAGAAAGCCTCCCATACATGTTTCAAAGAAAGAATATCTGAATGTTCTTTATGCAATAGCAAATGACATTGTGATCCATATGACTTCAGTGACCTGCACAATCACAGTGATTACTAAAATCATGAATTTAATAAAGGCCAATAAAGAACTCACTACCACAGGACTGGACACAACAGGACACATTAGTTCCTATGTTTTAGGTGATAGATCCAACCAGCACCCAAACCTCCAAATGCATCTTTA
Source organism: Rhynchotus rufescens (assembly GCA_032273925.1). NCBI lineage: Eukaryota > Metazoa > Chordata > Aves > Tinamiformes > Tinamidae > Rhynchotus > Rhynchotus rufescens. The sequence continues at coordinate 1,480 of JAVCKT010019015.1, read as the reverse complement.
GTTGCAGTCACTGGATAAGAGAAAGGCATAAGACTGATGACAGGTCTCTCTGCTCATAGCTTTTTTACTCATTAGGTACCAAAGTGAGTAAGCCTTTATCTCCTCCTTATCTGAAGAGAAATCCAAGCCTCATAGAGAACTCACTGAAATGATGTCTAGCAAAATTTGATTGCAATTATTTTAAGTAAAATCTCAAAAGGAATTTTCTAGATCACGATTTTCAATATGAAACTTGAAGCCCATTCAAATCCTCAGTCACTTTTCTTAGATCTCGCCCTACACTTCTATCTGCAGTAGAATAATAAAGTGAAATGAATGAAGTTGTTCACCTTCTAACAAAGTTAGCACAGCAAAAAATACATTTTATATGTCTCTTTTTCCTTTAAAACTCTTCATTGATATGGATTTTATATTTATATATACATGCATATTTATACACACATGTAAGTAATTTTCAGTACTATGAAAAATATATATCTGAAAGAATGCTACACTCAACAACTAGTTTATTCAAACTTAAGAAACTATTTTAATAGAGGAAGCAAAAAGATATTTTCAAGAATATTAATATATTAGAATGGGAAGCCAAGATATGTTTTTAGTTCTTCTAGGACAGAATGAACAGAAATAATCACTTCAGTGCAGTAACTAAAGATAACAATGTTTTTGTTTAATAACTTAGTTATTTTAAAATGCATTTAGGAATTTTTTATCCTAAGAGCTAAAAAAAAAAAAAAAAGTGAATTAAAGCAACTGGCGGCTCATCCCTTCTTTAAAAAAAATCCTAAATAGTAAAGTCTTTTTAAATCAAGTTTTTCTGCTTGCTGATTTAAATAATGATTAAAAATGTTCATTTAAATCAATGAATTTCAATCAAATTAATCTGACCTACTTTCAAGTAATTATATAGATGCAAAATGTTTTATAATGATGGTCAGTAGTATTAGTTAAAGGGCTAGTTGTCCTACAAACTTCTTTCCCAGCCATCTACCAAAAACTCTTCCATAGAGAATATAAGTAAATTTTGTTTTACTTTTTGCTGAGGAGTTTGTTATACATATATTATGTTACAAGATGATTTTTTATTTATGTAAACTTAATTTGGCTGTTATCAGTATCATATTCTCATTGCTGTATTTTAACCTACATCTGAAACCACACATCAGTAGACCTATCATCATAGCAACACACTCAGAAAAACTTAGACCTTAGAAGAACTTAGTAATTTTAACAATGCAAGGTAACCAAGAAATCAATTGTTCACTTAATTAGTGTTTTTTTCCCCTTAATTGAAGTAAATAATTAATGCAGGGCTATGTCTTCATCTACAGGATGAGCAGTAGGAGCTTATAACTAGCCAAGAGAACTGCCTGATTAGGGCATGAAAAATTTCAAGACTTCACCAACCTCAAGAGACTGCAGTTTTATAGAAGAAACTTGTTCTATCTTAAAAGAATTCAGAGGGAAGAGGAGGGAAGTG
>JAVCKT010019012.1:0-16845 GCA_032273925.1 Rhynchotus rufescens | reverse complement strand
GCAATATTGCCAAGTGCTTTATGCCTTGAAACACCTTAGTGGTTAATGGAATTGTAGTGTTTTACAGGCTGGTCTATCTCCAACAAATTCTATTTTCTTAATGGTTCTTCTTTCTTAAGTCTTTTTCCACTGCTTTAAGCAATGCTGGGGGAAACATGAATCCCTTCAGCTGTACATTAGTACCAATATATCATGGTTCAACATAATAATTATTTCTGCAGGTCCTCTGGGCAAGTTCATTCCTTTTATTTATATGTAAAATGTCAACTTTTTTTGATTTTTAAACAGTTCAATATCAATCAATACAAATCCATACCATAATATCAATCAGTCACATCAAGACTGAGTTCTTCAGTTGTACCCATAAGTAGCAAGTAAATGCTTACCAAAAGGGTTTTGTTTTTTAGTTTTTTGGGAGTTTTTTGTGTGGTTTTGTTGTTGTGTTGGTTTTTCCTCCTCCAAAGAATTGTCCTTGAAGTCTCCCCTTCATTGGAAGACAGAATCATTCTTCACTTGGGGAACAGAGCATAATTCTGGTCCACTGAGACTGTCTTATTCTTCTGCGAACTGAAGAATTTTCATTCTTCTAGAATGAAGAACAGCTATCCTCTGAATATTTTTCAGAGATGACCAAATTAAAAGTGACCCGGATACAACTGACCAGATAGATTTATGTATTCATATGGATATTGGTGAAGACTTCTTTTAATTTTTGAGTAGGTCACGGTGTTAGCCTCCTGATACGAGCGTCTCAGATGGTTTTCACTTACACTCATCACTTGTTGAGTAGAATATGTGCAAATTTAGTCCTATGTGTAATCACAAATTTGGGTAGTTGTTTGGAAGAGTTATTTGTTCTATCCGTTAGATGGAGATCAGAAAACTTAGTCACTTAAATGATCCAGAAATTCCGTTCAATTGATAGAGATAGGGCATACAGATGTTTCTAATTTGCATGTTCCACTAGGTCTTGATGCTTAATGAATGTGGCTTGGAAATCATACTTAAACATTTCCTGATGTATGTTAAAGTGCTATAGCATAGCACATGGTGGACTTCATGTTGCTTTGAGCTTTGCTGATTTAGCATTGACACTAATGTTGAACCAGCAAAGATTTCAGCCAAGAATATGAGAGGTTGCCATGTTCAGTTGCCATGAGTAGAAAGGAAGGAACTGTCAACAGTCCATTTAAGCACCTTTTTCTTTCTTTTTTTTTTTTTTTTTTCCTCCACATAATAAGTTTGATTAATAATCCATTTGAATGGAAGTTCTCTTAAAGGGATTCAGCTGTTCTATTCAAGTGAATCTGCAGTGAACTCTGAAAAGCACTAGTGCACTTGTGGTGTCAGAGTGGTTACAAAGCACCTGCCCACACAACGTACGTGCTGTCTCTTCGGAGGGAACTCTGTCAAGTGTAGCACACATGCATTGGCTCTTCCTGACACATTACACATGATGATATCTGTTGACACTTAAGTATCGTTAACAGCAGAGATCAGAAAGACATGGCATGTGAAGTCAGTTGTGGCTGCCAGTCCCTCAGATTGGATTACATGGCAAGCTTGGAAATCTTTATTAGCCTGTGCAGGGTGTCAAAATTTAGGTAACTTGACAAGGCCGAGTGAGGAGTTTGTGGGTAGAGAGCTTAAGGATTTTTGACTGCCAAATTCAGGACAGATGTTTCACAGTGGGAACTTCAGAGCAATGGATATGGGAGCAAAAACTGCTGCAATGATGTGTGCTGTCCTTCTCAGGGGACCTTCATGTCTCCTTGAGTCTTATGGTTATCATGAAAAAGACGTTACCAGGAGAACTGAGTTCTTCAGAACTTCGGGAAAGTGTCACTGGGAAAGGTCAACAGGCTGACAATGAAAAGAAAAGGAAAGATGTCCCAACACTTGGCTAGTCTCAGTGTGAATCATTTTGCTGAAAGCATGTTAATAATGATGTGTTGGACCCGCAAGTAGCAGTAAGGTCAACTGCCTGGAGGGCTGAGAACTTGAACTGCTCCAGCTAACAGGGACTGTGCAGCAGATTTTTACAGGTGCCATTTAACAGTTAAATGTAGATATGACTGTGTTAGCAGTCACAAATTAAAACATTTAATAAGGTAAACAAATCCCTATTACCTCTTGAAAAACCCCTACCAAAGTTCACAATCTGCACCTTTTAATCTAATGATGTCTTTATTTTCTGAAACAGTTAATTCTCTTATTTAAATAGAGAATATGTTGCTGCGAAGTAGCAGTTTATTTCTTCATAACAAACATCTGTGTTCTTTTTTCTGTGGTTTTCCCAGGAAGAAAAGAAGCCTGTTAGTAGTTAGAAAGCCTGTTAGGCTTTCTCTAAACAGAATTCAGAAAATTGTATTCCTACTTGTATTCATTTTATATTTTACTTGTCATCAAGGCATCATTTAGTGTTTTATCTTGGCTTTCCTTTTTTCATATTACTGTTGTATTTCAGTATTACAGTAACTCCTACCAAAACCGCTGATGAATTGCATTGCTTAGCTAGTGGACTTCCTCCCGAATACGGTGACTTTAAATTAGCAAATGAATTGGGAAAATACAATCTGTTTTCTCATTTCTGTTCCTTTTTATGTGCTATCAAACTGCAGCTTTGTGGCTGCCAGTGCCTCCAAAACGCATAGGCGATTTATAATACGGATCTGGCATTTTCCTAATGATACACATTTCTGTAATTACTATTTTTTCTTTAATGAAAATAAAACCTAGGTAGTGATTACAAAATAAGTGCAGAGAACTGCTCATTTTAGGTTAGTTCCAGCTTATTTATGCCATTAACATAACAGCCATAAGACTATATTCTTGTTATCCTTCTCTCCCTGCTTAGAGTCTCTCAAATTAATTTTAGTGCGGAAGTCAATTCTGACAGGCCTTCCTGGGGAAGACAGATTAGGAAAGCCACCTTGCCAGCAACACTTTACAGCTTTGACTTAAAAGTAAAAGCAGCGATTTATATTCCGGCAGCTCTTAGCCAAGCTCCCACACCTGTGCCTGTGTTCCCAGCAAGAAATTTCCTTTGCCTTTTGCCCACTAAAATGTCTCAGCGTTAAGCACAAACCAGGCTGTGGCAGGGAGGATCCCTTCCTGCCCGCCCTAGGGGCGGCCGCCTCTGGCTGCCTCAGACTGGTCCTGACCGGCCTCTCCTGGCGCCGCCCCCAGGACAGGGCCAACCCCCCTACCCCGCCTCAGTGCTGCCATTTTGTTCCCTGTTCACCCTCACCCAGGGACGAGGAGGGAAGGGGGAAGCCATGGCCGACACTGCCTAGACAGGGAGGCATGGCCCCTGGAATGGAGCAGCCACCTGTGCTGATCAGTGGCTGTCACCTCAGCAGGGCTGGCCAGGCCTGGAGGTAGCTGAGTGCCCTGACATGGCCACAGCTGTTTCCCTAACATGGCCGCAGTCAGAGCCGAGACACAGCCACAAAGCAGTGCCTGGCTAAGCCTTGGTCCCTCCATGGGGCAGCAGCACATGCTCAGGCACCGCTGACTTTGAATATAGACCTATAATAAAATTTCTATCCGCTCCGATCTAGGAAATAACTATATTTATAAAAACTACCAACATTCCTAAGCACCTTAGGATTTAAAAAAAAAAAAAAAAAAAAAAAAGTTTTTCAACATCTGGCCGTGTGTGTAACCATAAATATGTGAGGCACCACAGCCCTCTTCCTGAGAGAGCTTCGTGGAGAGGTTGTGGAGCCTGTGTTGCTGAAAGCCTGCAAAAATCAACATTGGGAGTATTCACAAGTTAAAGAAAAATTAAAATAATTAACTGCTACCCTTGAAATACATAGTGCAAGCATTATATAGAAAGTTATATTCTTTCTTCCTTTTTAGCTTGCCCTCCTAATTCTTCTTTTAAAATAAGTTTAAGTTATAGTCAAAATGTATAATTTCTGGACAGTGACTTTATAATAGCTACCAACCAGACATAGAACATTATTGTTTTTATCCACACAAATCTCTCTAGTGATTTTTATCATATTATGTGTGCTAATTATACTTGTTGCTATAATAATATGATTTCATGCAGTTAGTATACTTCATAATGTATGATAATTCAGACTGTGCACCAGTGTGCAATGCAATTACATTAATTACCCAAATAAACTCTAATCAGCCAAAAATAGCTATGGTACCAAGACTGTGCTTGTATTAAAAATGGAAATTATGAATTCAGAAAATTGCAGACTTGTGCAGTCAAACACAATGGGAATTTCATAACGTTATCTCAAAGTTTCTAGGGACATCAAAGAGAAGATTGATTTAAAAAAAAAAAAAAAAAAAAAAGAAGATTCTGCTCCTCTAATTTTATTACTGTGAGACTTGAAGTGCCCCAAAAAATCAGAGTTGTGTTTAGTCATTCTCAGTCAAATGTAAGGTAAAATACAGAGTATGGTATAAGATGAGTAATTTTGGGAAGAAGCAAAATTACAATCCTTGTTTTATAGAGAGCAGAGGAATAGGCAAAAGGATATGAAAAGAGGAGAACCAAACACTTTTACTTGATTTTCAGTCTGTTGCCTTACTGTAGAATCATTATTCCTTTTTAATTATTATTTTTTTGTTGTTCTTTTCAGTTACTATTAGATAAATTCAGGTGTGTTATATCTGGTTGATTAACCTATCCCACAGAAGAACTAAAATCTTTTGTTTATTGTAGTAGCTCAGATAAATCTTAACGATTCAGGTTTTGATTACCAGTAGGAAATAGTTATGTGTGAAAGAAAGATTTTTTGAATGATAGACCTAAGACATTTAATCTTTTGTGAGATGATAGCAGTACAACAGCATCACTGTATTTTCTTCTTAGTTGCACCTGGTGAAAGATCACTGATTTTTTGAATCAGTGCTTGTCTGTGCGGTGTGTTGGTCATTGCAGAAGAACTGAGCTGTGATTAGGAGCAGTCAGCTTCTTCACCACTTTCCTTTGATGATATGAACATTTATCCCCTGCAAAATGCATTGAGATCACCAAGCATATACATCTGCCGCACCTCCTTTTCAGATCTGGAACTCTGGCTTAACATATTATTATTGTCTTACTTGCCAGCTCTCAAAATATTTGTTACTCCTATGATTTACTGTCACTTTTTCCTAATCTCTTGTTCCTTATCTCTTGAGCAGCTGCTGTTATCTCAGGAATTCTTGTCTGATTTTCTTGTGAGGTTGCAGCTCCAGCTGGTAACTGGGCTAAAGGTCTCACCTGCCACTGCTACAAGCTCCTGTTCTCAGACTACGTATTTCCTGGTAGCGGCTCAATCAGATTCATTCTTTCTGTACAGAAAGGAAAAACAATTTGGAATTGGCATGCATTACTTGATGACATGCATGATGACATGCATAACTTGCTCTGAAAATTATGTGGGTGACAATTTATAAAACTAATTTAGGAAGATTACTCATAAATATATATAAGGGAATGTGCTGGCATTGATTTTAATCTGTTTTAATCTGTTAATAGTAGTATATTGATTTTTTTTCAGCTGGTAGCTAGAATCCAGTTTCTTGGCATTCACAATAGTATTTTGGCAAGGAATTGTATTATGTAAAAAAAAAAAAAAAAAAAAAAAAAAAAAATGTGGTCCATATGACCTTCAGAGTTAGTTCCACTGCTGCTTGTGGCTAAGCAAGCCCATTAAATAAAGCAGGGTACTCTCTAAGGGTCATCACGAATACTCAGGCTCATGCATCTTGCTCATCTGAGCCATCAGGAGAATTACCCAACCTAAAACCATAACCTTTATCTTCTTGTATATGCCTGAATAATTCTCTGTTTCTGGTGTTGTTCTACCAGTTAATTCATCCATAGAGGGCAATAGGTAGTTTGCTTCTATGGGGCCTGTGCAATTCGGGTGGGTTTGTGGCTGTGCGACTGATGCATTCCTGAAGATCCCAGATTGGCAACAGTAGATTATGAATTCCCTTGATGCAAGTGTGATAGGGAATTGGGAGTGTAATGGGAGCTATTGTCACACACCTGAAGAGAAAGAATCTGGTGTCTGCTGGCTTGGTGCATGTCTCAGTAGATTACTATTGCTAAAAACATCCTGGCTTGCAGCTTAGTTAGTGAAAGATAAGGTTGAGTTCATATAAGGGTAGAAATATAAACGCTGAACATTCTTGGGGTCTATTTTCTGTGTATTTCTCAAAACCAGATTTCTCCAAGTTTATGGATTCTCTAAACTGTAAAAGTAGGTAGAACTAGATCCCAGTAAGTTTGTAGTATGACATGAGGAGCAATGATGGGAAGGGATTTCCTAGGAATCTGCAAGAATCTGCAGCTTTTCATCTCCCAATAGGAAATGATGCCTTTTTGTTTGTGCATAAAGCCTTAGTACTTGGTGACGGAGATTGTAAATACATGTTTGGAATGAGAAGCCAAGGAATTTTGTCATAGGGTTTTCATATAATACGGGGGAAAAAATTTACAGAGCCATGACCAATAAATGTGCTATTCAGGGAGCTGACAGAAGAATCAGGGTTTTATCTTGATAGCAGAGCACTGTCATTGTTTGCTACACTTTTCAAAGAATAATTTGGTGGTAGTTTGGGAGAGGAGACACAGTGTTACATGATGATTATCAACAAATTTGGCAACAGATGAGGCAACACTTACCTTTACCGCACAAGCACCTTCCTCTACAAGATTTTTCATTGGTACTATAAGGAGCACTTAAAGACACATTTACTGTATATTTAAGGAAAATTACAAGGTCTGACTTGAATGAGCCCCTCCTTGCGAGGCTTGCCCTGTAACTATTGTGGAGCCACTGAGGTGTGAAAAGAAGCTTGCTTAGACTATAAAAGTATTGGTTATAGTGTTTACAGTGAAGGTCCAGGTCAGCCGCTCTGGTCACAGAGCATTGGGTGCTCCCCCTCGCACCTCCCAGTTTCCATAGCTGATTTTCAAAAGAACTTCAGAAGAATCAGTTATTTCACATTTCTGTGAGGTGCGAGCAAGAAAAACTGAAACTCCCAAGGATGTTTCAAGGGTGGTTTTTCTTGATCTTGAAAAATTCTCCTAGAAACAGTGGAGAAGACTAAAAAACGAATTATTAGGACCATTATATTTCTCCTTTAAGATTATATGCATTTTGGGAGTTGATATTCTTCATCAACACATATCAGATGTGTGGGTAATACTTTTTAATGCCCTCCTAAGTATTTCTGCATATATCTTGTTTGGGAGAAGACCCCATAGGGGGGTCTTGCCAATTGCTTCAATGGGAGTGGAGTCAAGCTTGTAGGGTGGATATTTGCTGTTGTTATAGAAGTCAGGCAAAATTTCCTTTTAAAGATTTGATTATTTTAGAAGATAAGTTATTTGTAGTCTTCTCAATATTATCTTTCTTCAAAATTTATTGAAAAATCAAAAACATTCCCAATGATGAGATCCTTTTGCAGTGGTGAGGAGTTAATTTGTCCCATTGATGATCTCTGGTGATGGGGACATCTGTATTGAAAGAACTGGTGAGCTGGTTGTTCTTACTGACTGTTCCTAGAAATCATTGTTAATGCAACTTTAAAGCAGGATAAATTGTGCACTGTAGAAAAAGTCTGTACTTGTCAACCAACCAGTCTTGTCAGCATTTGTGTGGAAAACACAAGTTGTAGGAAGCGTGTGATGCCATCCAGTGGTACAGGAAGGAACAGTGCAGTGGCAGCTTTCTGGAAGAAGGTGCTTTTGCAGCACAAATCAGGAATGACTTATATGGGAGGCTTGACTTTGCACCCCAGAAAGTTGTTTTCTTTCTCACGTTATCTGTCTTTACACAGATAAAATTCAGGGTTATGGGGAAACAGAGCTTTTGCATGAAAGTAACTGTGAAAATTAAATCCGTATTATTTTACATTGACTAGGAGTGACACGAACAATTTTTTCACATTTGAAGCCTTTGTACAGCAATCAATAGAATATCCTCTCAGGTAGGAGATAAATCCAAATAAACAACTAGCCTGCATGAGAACAAACTCTGTTGAAAGCAGTCTAGTATTTCAAGTATCTCACTCAAAGGGTACCAGGTGGAAATTTTGGACTTTCTTCTTTTCAGAAGGAAGGCAGGAAGGAAGATTTAAAAAATAAATAAATAAAATAAAAAAAAAAAAAAAAAAAACCAAACAAAAAAAAAAAAAAAAACCCTCTCTAGACAATGAGAGACCAGGAAAAAGACAATGAGACAATGGAAAATAAGTAAAAAATTTAGGAAACAGGCCTACAAGTGCAGTTTGGTGATAAAGAAGTACCACCAAAGTGGAAAAAAATTATGTTGTGCAAGATGACAACATTTACTTAAAGATGAATTTCTCAGTCTGTGAATTTCAATTTTTTAAATTGGCAGGCATCACACTTTTTTCCTCAACATTTTGAAAGACAATTTTTATAGTTAGATTCTTTCTCTTATTCATAGAGTATAGCAAATAGGTGATACTGTATGAGGAAAAGTCTTCAGTGTACACTCAAATGCATACAAAGTAACAATAATAATAAAATTGGAAAAAAAAAATCTTTTAAACCTTTTCGGTAAGAAACAGTAATTTGCGGAGAAACAACATCATCCAAGGAAACATTTCATGCAAGGAAATGGTAACAAACAAGGAAAATAGAACTTTGCATGACAACAGACCTGTGAACTGAATTTGTATTCTGAGCATTGGCTTCACAGCATGTAGCTAATAAAATGCTGTGCAGGTGCATAACTATTTATAAAAATTCTTTGTCAAATTTGGAGTGATTCCTTGAAAAAAACATGTTTTGTTAAGGGAACAAAGAGCTTCATTGGTAGTTTGCTAAAATAAATAATATGAGCCCTTTTGTCCTCACCTCCCTGTTATGGACTGTTCTGTAACCATCCTACTTGAATCATTACAAATCTTTTTATTTCTGAACTGAATTAATGCTTTGATGCCGTATACTACTTTCTTTCTGATTAAATAGGTTGGCTTAAATGTTTTTGTTCATCCATGGTGATGGTGATTGTGTAGAGATACAGATGTGTTCAAAGAGAGAAATCGAGGAAACTTTTTGTCTTTTATTAATTGGGATTCCCATTTCTCCATCACCCCAGTATTTCTATGTGATTTGTTGCCATTTGAGTTGCTCTGTGGGGGGCTACTGGCATCAAGAATAGCATGTTTTATTCCAGGTGAGGAATTCATAATACCTTTCATTACTGAAGGTGCCTTGTTTTATACATTTCCTTTAACAAATGAACTAAGAAGAGAAATGGATAAGAAAGAAAGAACCAAATATAAGAACAACAAAATATAGAACAAAAAGGAAGAAATACATGTTTTATAAAATTTGTTTCCTTACAGTAGATATATGCTTAGTTTTGCTATACAAAATCCAGAATTTTCATACTGTTGTATCCAATTGTACAGGGTAGCAAAATTGCAGGTAAATAAATTTTCATCATTTTGGCCTTCTGAAATGGACACTGATTTGTAGAACGTAAAGATATGAAACTCGTAGTCAAATGAAAATCAGCAAATGAGACCTAGGACCAGGTGCCTACCCCACTGTCCTAGCGCCTTGATCAGGGCAGCAGTTTCGCAAGTTCAGTTTTGAAAACTCAGCATCATCTCCACCATTTTTAATTCTGTTCTTGGAAATGAGAGTAATCGTAGACTGAAGGCTGTCTTGTGTTTGGGCCTCTGTCAGACAGTCTTATATTATCAGACAGTCTTATCTATTTGCAGCTAGCATAGTAAAAATCAGAGAAAAGATTTTAAGATACGTAAGAATAGTTTGAACCATCTGGAAAGGTGCTTCAAGCTCATTTTCTGATGTAATCTCCAAAAGCAAATGGAAAAAAAAAAGAATCTGTACCATATAAATGTTCAGATATTACAAGATTAAATATAAGTTTCAAAGTTTTCTGGTTTTTGATTATCTTTCATAAGCACATCTGTGAGATTCTTAAAGTTATCAAGATATTTTTGTAAGGGACAATTTTCCCTCCAGCTTCCTGTCACTCATTTCCTCTTCAAGAAGCTATAGAATCTAGCTTAGAATTAAACATCTAATAGTGATTTGTAATGCTCCGATGGCTGACAAAATTGTCCATTTACTCTCAAGAGAAGGAACACAAAGTGAAGAGAGACATCTGAAAAACAACCTAATCTTCCAAGAAAGCAGTTATGATCACAAGAAAATAGAACGGATGATGAGAACATAGAGAAGAACATGAGCCTGTAACTAGAACTTTCCACTTTTTCTGAAAAGGTCACTAGGAACTCCTCATTATGAAATAAACAAGTAGAAACAGAAATATTTTAGGGGTTTTACTTCAAATATTGTTCTAAAAGGGTTCTAACAGTATTTGACTGTGGAATGTATCTTGACTAACACGATCTCCTTCTGTTCCTTTGCATTGTTTAGATGTCTCAAAGGAAAAAGGTGACTGTGGGTGCTGTTCTTCCTGTATATATTCCTATACCAGTTCTCTATCTATTTTCTATACTAGAAAAGAGACATTGCTAATCTTTATCCACATTGCTTATGGATGTTAGATTTCTGAGAAATTGTCAACTTGGTAAAAGCAGGAGCAACTTGTGTATTTGTGGTTCATACTGGACATGAGTCTTTACATAGTTAATTCCATATTAAGAGAGCATGAAAATGGCAGAAAACTACTGCAGCATCATGATCTACTTCACTTACTGTCTTTTCTCTTTTTTTCCGTTTCTGAAGTTTTATTGACTGCCATATGTCAGGATTGCCATTGTCAAATCAGTTATCAAGTATGAAGTGAAGTCAGCTTTCCTTTATTGATAGAAAATTAACAATTGGTTGCAATATGAAAGATTTTAGTTCTACTGAGGAAAGAGAACCCTTAATATTGATTATAAAGTCCAGAAAGTACAATATCAGACATGCACACAAATATCACCAGACAGTAGTGACTGAGAGCCTTCCTTTGGTTTTGAGAGGCTTCATATTGGATGAGGATAGATTGCCCATTGTAAACTTAGATTTAACTCTAAATGAAAATACTATAGTTAAGCCTTTGGAATTGAGGACTAAAATAGAATGAGCTCTGTTCTGCTTTTGAAATTCTAGTCACACTCCCACAGAGAACTTTCTTACACTTTCAAACGGGAAAGAAAATAACACCTGCATAAAGCTGTTGAAGTATTACATGCAATATTTCACCCATGCTTCTATACAGAAAGGAATGGTTTATAAGAAATCTAAGTAATAAAAAAAAAAAAAAAAAAAAAGCTTTTTTTCTGGGTCAAATACTTATATTCATTGTTAGTTATATCATTGCTAACATGAAAGGAGAAACTGCAGAGAACTCTTTCAATTTAATTTGAGCCCCAAGGGATAGATGTAGCTCCGACAGGTGAGCGGTCTAATCGTGTAAAGGTTTTATTTTATGAAACTTTCATGGCGCTGACTATATTTATGCATGATAATTGAATATCTCTGCCGTTTCTTTTTTCAAGTCTATCTTTTTCTTTTTTTAAACCAAAGAAAAGGTCCGAGGTTTGAAATTTGCAATATTTCAGCTTACATCTAGAATACCTTTCTTTACAAGCTTGGGAGCTCTCTGATTTGCATCGTGTGTCCAAGGATCTCTAGCAGTGCATTTGAATCTTTCCAGCTTCTTGAACAATATGGGAGCACAACTTGCACACTGGGTCGAGAGCCTGCCTTGGGCGTCAGGGTTGATGACATTGGCTTTCAATTCAGAAATACCATCTATATGAGAGTCCTTAAGTACTTTATAGTTCTAAATAAACTGAGCCTTTCAAAGCTTTGATATTATCTTCACTGTGTGGAAGGATGTACTGAGGACTGCAGTTGCTCACTATTTAGAGATACGAAAATGTGAAAGGTAGAAAGCACAGGAGAAAATTTCTAACAGTGGGAGGTTTAAAGACCATAATTGATTCATCAGATCAGAGACAATCTGATCAATCTTTTGACTTTGTTTATACACTTTTTCTATTCAATTTTGTTTTGTTTGCCAACATTTTTCGACCTGAGAATCAAAGTAGTAAATTGTCCTCAGTAACCCTTAGTGCATGATCTGTGATGGGGTATTTCTACAAATGGAAGCTAATATTTGATCTTTTTCCATCCTTTTTTTTTTTTTTTCTTCCCCAATGACAGTGGAGTGCATGTAATTGTAATTTCATTTGCCCTAATATTAAATATTAGTTTTTATGTGATAAGAGGGTAAATGCTCTTCTATCCTGTAGATGGTCTCAGAGTGTTTGAGCACAGCTGAGATCTTTGTATTTTGAAGTAGGAGCTGCAGAGGAACTTTTTGCTTCGTTTAAAATTAGTTTACCATTAAATATTAACGTAGTTTGTATTTTGATTGATAGGTTCTTAATGGAGAGCAATCACATATTCTATATAATAGAACACACAAGTAATGATTTCCTTGGGTGGCTACTTTTTTTTCAATGCAAAAATTCCTCTGACAGTGATGTATTGCAGTGATTTTATTTCTATTATGCCAACTATTGTACTGCAAATGTAATAATACTGCTTGACTGATATTTTTATGTTAAGAATACAGGTTGGTTATTGCACCGTTGTTGCAGTTGTTTTAATCATCAGGCTTATGTGCTTCTACAGAAAGGAAAATAGATTATCATACATAAATTAATGAGTAAATTGGTTCTTGTTTGCACAATTATCATTGAATATTAGTGAAATATAAATGAAAATGTCTCTACCTCTTTTTCTTTGCAATTTATACCATTTATTAAAAGTATAAGTGAATTTTATTGGATTCTTTCCTGCAGCAGTGTGTAGTATGTTACATAATAAATATTTATCTGGCTCATAGGTATGGATCTTTAATGTTTAAATGTAGTGAGCTTTAACAATTTGTCTCTATTTCTTTCTATTTATTTGTTTATTTTTTCCTTGGGAAGATTAAGAGTAAATGCATTGTTTATTTAACATTTCTTGCATGTTTTTACTGAGGAATAGTGAGTTCAGTTTAACAGAATATCTGACAAGGAGCATGTAACTGAATTTGTGAAATGTCAGTACAATGTACATGAAAAAAAGTACGTGGCAAAATATAGGAAAAAATAATGTAAATTTCCAGATCCTCAAGTAGTTGTACAAACATTTCTGAAATCTAATGGAAGGCAATAAAAACAGTAATGATTACAGCTTTCTGTTGGATATTGATACTAGTAACGGAGACTGTGTTTTGTGCCCACTGATCGTTGCCAATAGCGAAGATATGTATTTTTCAGCAATTGGAAGGATTTGAAAGCACACTGTAAGGCAAAATATCTAACAATTTAATAAAATTTGGTAATCCTACTATGTAGTCTGAGCAGTACAGTCTCCTTCCTGATGACTTTATTTTTTGGTTTCCGGACAGACTTCTTTGAACTATGGAGAATGACTTTTAGCTTTTGGCTATATCAGAATGTAGAAGTTTCTTATGTTTTACCTAATTAGAAAATTACTGAGTTTGTCAGCTCCATTCAAGCTGAGGCAAAGAAACTTTTCTAACATAAGGCTAGTTCTTAGCAACTATCTGAAAATTGAAGACTTGTTTTTGAGTTTCCTGAGATTAACTGACCACTTTGATTATGTCACTTGTCTCCTACCGCTCTTGTTTTATTTAGACCAATGTAAGACAGAACTGGACCAAGCTGCAGCAATTACTGCTGTCTTGGAGCTAGTAATTTGATTTATCAAGATGAGCATGTTTTATACCAAAACCTACTACTCCCATGCTAATAGACTGTTATAAGGGTCCATGGCAGAATTTAACCTGATGTTCAGAGATTCTCATGTTTCTAGCATCCGTCATCCTCAGCTACATTAGTAGCAGATAACAAGAATATGTTTCTTCTAATTTTCTTTATAAATTGATATCTTCATATTCAAACTGACTAGTGTGGAGGATAAAGGCAAGGGGAGGTATTATCCCTCCCCCCCTTTTTTTTTTAACTCTATTATTAAGAATATTTGAGAACTGTTTTTTCTTTGGTGTGTTACATGAGTGTTTGTCAAGTAAAAAAGGAGTGATAATTTCTGCAACAGTGGAAAAGTATATAGCTATACATATATATATATATATTTTGTATATATATATAGTGTATACTGTATGCTGTGTGTATGCTGTGTACTGACTGTGGACCGTGTGTTTGGCTGATACACTTCAGAAGTTTGCAAGTTCAATTTTGAAATTTTGGGGCTCATCAGCTACTTGCCTAACTTAGATTGCTGGCTTTGTCGCCGTGCTGTACCTGTATTTATACAGTAACCTCTTGGCTAGACCATAGCGTTGCATGCAATACAACCACAACACTGTGTAATTGCGTAGTTGTACACTCGAGAAAATGTCCACATCCTTAATGTACAGTTATTGAAACATCTTATTCATTAAAGAGCAGGTAGCTGCCGAAATTGGCATAAGTCGTGATTGCAGATTCTGTCCGTGAGAGCAAAGATTTGAAGTATCAGGTTGGAAGAAGTATGAATGCTTCGCTGTTTAAGGGTAGTAGTAAGGGTTTTAGGTTTTAAAACTGGAGAATGTCCCTTTATTTATTTAAACCTGTGAAATTCACAAGTTGCTGACAGGGTTTTCTGCAAATCTCAAAGGAATCAAATTAAGCAAACTTCCATAGGCCAGAAGAGCACTTTGAGTGTAAATTAAGCTGATTTTATTTGGAGATCTATTCTTTTAGAATTTGTGGTACAGGTAGAGTGACCACCTACAATTAAAGACAGTTAAGGAAAATTGCGTGATAAGAACAGATGCATATGGAAAAACATGAGATGCAAACAGAGTATTTTATAAGCTACAGGGATGTACATTTTCATCACACTGTAGGATTTCCTGTGTGTTGCAGGAAAATAAGCTGTAACCAATCCAATGATTCTTTCTGAGCTTGCTGGATTTGAGTCATGAAGTATTGGGCGTAATGAATGTGCCTTAAACCAGGCTCTGTGGTCACCCTATTGTTCAGGTTGCATTTTTGCATTCAGAACAACCATGAAGGTGAGTAAGTAAAAGAAATTCAGAATTACCACTGGTTCCTCAAAACACTGCAGAAGTATTTATTCAGCAGAAAGGTTTACTAGGAAAGTACTAAGTAAAGTATTGCTGAATAAATCTCTCATATCAATGCATCTTTTATATTTCTCATATTCATTTAGCCCAATACATTATTCATTCAAATCATTGGAAGTTGTGTCATTGAAGTTCTGTGCACTGCATTGAAAGATTCACTCCACATGTCTGTTCATGTATTAGCTTTGGTTATTCATCAGGTGCTGAACAGTCTAGACATTTGGAATTACCCTCTATCTCTTTATTTAATCTATTGTTATACTGCAAAATACATTGAAAATTAAGGTTTGCTTTGAAAGCTCCAGTGAGATTAGTTGGAGCAAAATATCAAGATGCCTATTAAAAAGGATGGATTGGATTTCAGACTTGTAACTGTAATTTATGGTTCCTGCTCATGCTCTTCCTCCTCTAGAGAGCATCTTTTTCCCCAGAGATTAATACTGGTGCTATATAGAGTATTTTGTTTACAGCAGTATAAACATTTTCAGCCTGTGACTTCATTGCTGAAATAACCCACCTCTTTCATATCAACTCTTACCTAGGAGCCGCACTGCAGACTCATTGATGTAGGTTTTTTTCTGCATGGCAGCCCAGGCCAAGCTATGGTTTCATTGCATGATGCAACTTCACCTTTTTGGTTGTCTATGGAATTAATTATAATCTATTTTGTATTGCCTGTGCATGCCAATGTGCTTACCATAATGATATATACACTGAATGCAGTCTAAGCATTAAGTGCATGAACTGGAATAAAAAAAAAAAATCAAAAGTTGGAGAAAATGTAAATTATGATTATCTATCTCTATATAAAAAAGACTGTGTAATTCTTAAAGAGTTAATAGGATTTTATATTCATTAAGTCTGTATAGTCAGATTTTTCAGCATACTACATAGTTATTGACTAGCTAGGCAATTGCAGTGTAGTCAAGATGTGGAAAAAAAAGTCTGCTGATGACTCCCTGTTGTGACAAGGATGCGAGTAGTGTTGAGACAGATAAACCTTTCCCTATTTTCAACTTTAGCAGCAGGTGACAGTGACAAGAGGTAAGAGCATACATAACTATTCATTAAAGGTCAGAATTTCAAAGAATTTTGAAGTACAACTGTTTTTATTTCTTTCTTAACCTGCAAGATAATTTAAAATATTTGTTTTTAAAGCACCACAGAAATAAAATTTCATACAGAAAGAAGTAACTCTGCTCTTATTTTTTTTTTTTTATCAGAATATGTTTGACCATCCTTAGCAATATTTTTGTTATCCAAATGTTGTTTAATGTATTGGAATAAATATTTCATCAACACAGCAAATATGATTTAATAGAAATGTATTGCTTCCTCATAGAAGAAATGATGAAATAGCACCTGGAAAGTGACCTGAAACATTTTGTCTGCCCACAATTTAGAGCTGCTGATTGGTTGGTACATGGAGTATTCAGAGGTTGCGTTCCGCATTTTTTCTTTTGTTAAGGAATCAATTCCCAGATTGCCAAGTATTATTCATCTTGGTGAATAAACATGATTTATGCCATGCACCTAACTTTGAAAGTTAATAATATGAAATGCAATGATGCCTGAAAATTGAAGTTTGTGAACTTGCACCACTGAGATTGTCTGCTTTGCAGGATTATTACTGTTTTATTTTATTTCTAGACTCCAGGCAAGCACAGTTAGCTTTTTTATTTTATTTTATTTTATTTTATTTTATTTTATTTTATTTTATTTTATTTTATTTTATTTTATTTTATTT